>JAVKPL010004860.1:0-22712 GCA_032173675.1 Gastrolobium villosum | reverse complement strand
GATTGGCTTTCAGCTCGCGTTA
Source organism: Gastrolobium villosum (assembly GCA_032173675.1). NCBI lineage: Eukaryota > Viridiplantae > Streptophyta > Magnoliopsida > Fabales > Fabaceae > Gastrolobium > Gastrolobium villosum. The sequence continues at coordinate 22,690 of JAVKPL010004860.1, read as the reverse complement.
CTTGTTTGACGATTTGTTTCGACAGGGTTTTCATTTATTAATATTTTGATTTTATTTAATGAAATCAAACTCTTCATACTTTAGATTGCGTCCAATATGAAAATGTCTGACTCTTAAGTTAGCTTAAATTAATGCAAATATTGAATAAAAAATCCGACAAAAAAAAGTTGTATATAAACTCAACACCATTTCCCCACCATGCATATTACAGCTTTCATGTTTATCTGAGACAAATTCGACGTCAGAAGTTCCTCAGCTGTCACTTGTCAACTTTTCAAGCCACACTTAGGCAAATGAAGTATCGAACTCGGATACTTCCTTTTATTAAACAAGAAAAAAATAAAAAATTTATTAGTATTCAAAAATAAAAAAATTATTAGTATTGTTGAGATATTCAAGTGTGATGAGTCTCACATTGGTTAGTAATGGGCTAAGTGAAAAGTATATAAGTGGAAGGACCCATGAACCCAATGCCTTTGAGTACCACATTGGTTGGTAATGAGCTTTAAGTATATAAGTGGATGGGCCCATGAACCCAATGCGTTAAGATTTTCAGTTGAGAAGTAGTGTCGGACCCACTTGGTGTACTTAGAGTAACTTGATCCGTTGGTGGTGGTCCCCGTCTATGTAGCGCTGATACTGACACGGGACACGTGACACGATATGACACGACACTCCGACACGTTAATTCTAAAAAATGTTAGATTTCGATACGTTAGGACACGTTTTGATATTAAATAATATTTTTAATTTATGTAGTGTATATTATATTTAATATTCAATAATTTAACAAAAAAATGAATATAAACTTATTATATTCATAAATTCTGCAAAGAAATGTAAGATATCCCAAATATTTATATTAAAATCAATAAAATGGTAATTGTAATCCAACGAATTTAATAGTTGGAACTAAAAACTCAACGCAACACAATCTTTAAATCTTTTTTTTAATTTCTACAACGCGTGTTAAAGTGTCAGGGAGTGTCCGAGAGTGTCGGACATGACACGTCAGGATTTTTGAAGTGTCGGTACTTCTTAGGTCCCGTCAGGGACTTCCCCTTGGACCCTCCTGACAAGTATTCTTCTAATATGGATGGACGTACCTTTATGTTGCATTGAAGGTTTTCTATAGAAAGTTACATCATATAAAAGTGGAAGTTGCTATTATATACCACCATTGATTTAACAGCCAAGAGCTATATTAATGAGTTATATTTCTCTTATATGAGAGAAGTCAAATTATTTTACAGACAAAATATATAGAGGTGGATTTAATTACCTCTATATTTTTTTATCTTTTCTCTTGCTTGTAATATTATCTTTGTTAAATGAGATAATTCTTTTCATCTAAGCTTATCAATCCATTTTAGCCTACCAGGTCTTTTGAATCTATTGAGAATTTTAAAAATTAACTAAAATAGTATAATTAGATTATTTGAAATTATTTTAACAATAATTTTTTATTTTATTTTAAAAATAATATGATATAGACTGATCTATTAATTTTAAAAATAAACTTTACTTTAAGCCAGAGCTTGGTCTATATTAATATACATATTAGGCCGGGTTCCATCAGAAAATAAATTTTTAATAAACGGAATTACACCTTTATTCCGTTTAAGTTAATAATTAGCCTTTGCTCCAATAGAGTCATGTCAAATTTATAACTATATCTACATATAGGAATGAGTTAAGTGTAATTAATATTGTAAATATACAAGGAGGGAGAAAGGAAAACAAAAAAAAGAGGAGAAGATTGCCAAAAACAAGGAAAAATCTTTATTGTATCACATTTGGTGTAACTTTTACACTTTCAAATATTTTGTGGGATAAGCAAAAGAAAGAAAGAAAAGAAAAATCAGACTATTATACACTTGAATGGCAAATTCCAACATAGACATTCATAAGCTATACACTTGTTTTAATTAATAGCAGAACATATCTTGCGAATTTCACCATCAGTACCCGACTTCAACCCAATATTGCTCATCTTCACCATAGACTTTCCAAATTCAACGCCAAATGTCAATCCAAGCAAGCCTCTTAAGCCCAAGTATCTCTGTACAAATGTCTTTGTGGAAGCATCATTCCAAAGAGCTTCATCAGATTGCAGAATTCCACGGTCCTTCCTCAAATTAGCAAAGTAAGATGTATCAAAATTGTTTTGACTACCGGTATCTAGTGCAACTCGGTTTGAAGCGCCACTGTTTTGAGGGCAGAGTGCTCTTAGTTGTGGAAGAAATGAAGGGTCGATGGAAGGATCAGGACCATTTGCTGTGAAGTTGTACAATCTGTTACTGAAGAACTGGCACGCTGTAGTTCCAATGGTATGTCCACCTATTATTTTTTCATTCATGAAAATAAATCCGTTAATTCAACTCTTTTAAGTTAAAGTAAGCTTTTGAACACACACACAAAAGTGCAAGTATTGTTATTAATCACATAGTAAATACTATTTTTGTTCCTCAGCAAATTTTACGATACCCGCTTTAGTTCTAAAAAGGCTATTCGTGATCATTAAGAAATTCAAAATTGACTCATTTAGTTGAAATCGTGGTCTTTCACAAATTCAAAAAAAACCTACATGAATCCCTCAAAAAGATTAGAAAGAGTTCACTTTGAATTTTGTAGGATCACGAATAGCCTTTATTTCCTAGGACTAAAGCGGGTATAGTAAAATTTGATGAGTAGGATGTTATACTTAATGTCACCACCGTAACTTCAATTTGATATTCTGATTAATGATGATCGAATAATTTAAAAAGGAGTAAAGTGAATTACCAACAAGGGTGACGAGGTCTTGAGTGTTGAGACCCTTCGCTGCGAATTTCTGTTTCTGGACATCAACAGAATCACTAGGGCCAGGCAAGTTATTGACACTAAATATTTTCATCATATTTATGGAAATTGAGATTCTCGGATAAAAAAATTTCTCATCTACGAAGCCTTTCTTTGAAACCAGAGGAAACCTGAACAAAAACGAGAACACCACTCGTGTACCAAATACTCGGAGAATTTTAGTGAAAGCTCAAGAACTTTACTATTAAATTTCTTATGTGTTTTATTTCACCTCTATTATGTGTAAAACTATTTGTCCTATGTGTAATGTGTGTTAATTGGTTTAATTAATAATAAAAGAGGTTTTATGGTAATTGACGTTTCGCATTAATGATAATTAACGTTTTGCATTAATGGTAACGTTTTGCATTAATGGTAACGTTTTGCATTAATGGTAACGTTTTGCATTAATGGTAACGTTTTGCATTAATGGTAAGAGAAAAGTATACTCTTATGTGAATCATGATCTCTAAAGATCGTATATCATGTTCTTGAATGTAGAATATTGAACATGAATTATTGAATTGCCGAAGAATATCTTACATTATGTTGCTATTTTCATGCATCTCCCATGCCTTGGGCTTTCATTTGTGCAGAGAGGGTGTCATGTATATTAGTTTCCTTATGCTCTTCCGAGTAAGCATGAAAAAACGATAGATATAATATCTTTTTCTTTCTATCAATTGAACTTATATAAACCTATGGAAAAGGTCAAAGTTTTAAAGAACGGCAAACTGCGCCAGCGTTTCTTTTTTAAGATTTTTTTTTTATATACTCGGAAAATGTTAGTGAAAGCTCAAGAACTTTACTACTAAATTTCTTATGTGTTTTATTTCACCTCTGTTATGTTACTATCTTCATGCATCTCCCGGTGCCTTGGGCTTTCATTTGTGCATAGAGGGTGTCATGTATATTAAGATTCTATAACTCCTTTTACGTGTACGCAAGTTTCATAATGGAATTCTCCGTCAAATTTTAGTATTCAATATTAGGGCCCGTGATTTTTTGTTTCTTGTGAATTTTTTTACGTAAGAACTATTGTGTCAATATCTCTCTATTTTTATATTAAAGTATTGCTTTGAATTAATTTTTAATTAACAAATTATTTTTATAAAATTCTGTTTAACTCTGCTCAGTTCATATGGGAGCAACTGTGCGAATGTGCTCGTAAATATTTGGAATATCTTCACCCTGTTATAATCCTAATGATGAATGTCCACGATCATGTGTGCTTAATGTTTATATGGTTTCCTTATGTCTTCAACATGTACCTGTTGTTGATCAATTAGGAAGATTCTGCGGTCGCGTTTCATATGTGTGTGTTTCATGATTTGTTTAAGCTATTTATTTTATCATTGAACTTCAAAGGATGTTTTTCTAAGGGGTTTTGTTTTTCTCAACATCTTGTTAAACTTCTAGCAGATCCTTTCCGTACAAAGAATATCGTGAAAATGGGAAGTCTGAACTTTCAAGCTGGTGTCAATGCAATAGAAGGGGAGTCTAAGGAGCGTTATACGGCATATCCTGACAAAACTTTAGCATGCATTATCAATTCGGAAATTGGTGCTGTTTTGGCAGTCATGCGAAGAAATGTAAGATGGGGAGGGCGTTATATGTCAGGAGATGATCAGCTGGAGCATTCTCTGATTCAGTCTTTGAAGTCACTAAGGAGACAAATCTTTTCATGGCAGCATCCTTTGCATGCTATTAACCCTGCCTTGTATCTGCAGCCATTGCTGGATGTGATTCGATCAGATGAGACTTGTGCACAAATTACTGGTGTTGCTTTGTCATCTGTTTACAAGATCTTAAACCTTCTTGTAATTGATCAAAATAATTCTAATGTTGTGGATGCCATGCATTTGGTGGTTGATGCTGTCACTAGATGCAGATTTGGGGTGACTGATCCTACATCAAAAGAAGTAGTTTTAATGAAGATACTTCAAGTTCTTCTTGCATGTATGAAAAGTAAAGCATCTATAATGCTGAGTAACCAACACGTTTGCAACATATTCAATACTTGTTTCCGGATAGTTAATGAGGCTAGAACCAAAGGTGAGCTGTTGCAGCAGATAGCACGGTGTACAATGCACGAACTTGTTGGCTGTATTTTTTTGCACCTTCAAGATGTTGACAACACACAACACGCATCGGTAAATGCGATCTCTACTTTGAATCAAGAGGTATGCAATTCGTGTTAGCTCATGAAATTTACATTTTTATTTTCATTATTATTGTTTCAGCAGGTAGGGGAGGGGTTTTTTTTGTATTAATTGTTTTCGTATTATCCAAAAATTCGTATTATGAAATACAAGTTATTTGTATATGTTTTCAATTTGTTAAATCATCTACAAAAAAACTTGACTTCTCTGTTATCTAGTTAAAATATAGCCACTTCCATAATTATATTTAAGATTTCCATTAGATTTTATGCTCGTAAATTGTATACTATGGACTTTAAAGTGTGGCAAAACATTACATACCATTAATAGACTTCACAAACTTTTCACCAAAAAAATAAAATAGACTTCTCAAACTTCCCTTTCATCATCCCCATCCCACAAAAGTAAAATGAGAAAACATTTTTGCATGACTGCCAAAACAGATACAAATAATGGTATTGGGTCACTGGTTCAACCAGTGGGTTACTGGTTCAACCGCATGACCCGGTCATTATATACAATTTTATAATTTATATTAAAAAATTATAAAGATACTCAAATATTTATAAATAAATGATTAAAATCTCAAATATTTTAATATAAAAATAATAAATCACATATTATTATCCAATAAAGGATCAAACAAAAATATAATGATCGTGATACAAGACTTTATGTTCAGAAAATGATATCTCTAACAATGAATCAAATCAATTTTTTTTCATAGTGGATAATTGTAATAATATTAGTATTGTCAATACAAAACTTATGTAAGTTAATAAGCAAAAAAATATTCTAATATGTTCATTATGATTTTTTTTTTGAAAAAAAAATTTGGAATTTTTTTTTGTGACCGGGTCACCGGTTTTCTTAAAAACCGGCCGGGTCAGACCGAGTCGCACCAGTTCTAATGCATGGCCGATCCATTGCTTCAACCGGACCGGTTATGTAACATCCCGCATAATTAGTAGAATACCTAAATACTATATGTTATATATACATGTGTAGAATTCGGATGTATGGTTTATGTGTTATGTGTTATGGCTTGTGAATTGTTTGATTTTTATTCCTTGGATAAGACTAAGGTAATTAATTAAATTAAATCATAGGAGGGTGTATATGTAGGCATATGAATTTATGTGATGTGAGTATGTGTTAGAAGGCATTAGTGTTTGGATGTGGGCTAGTGTGTGTGTGGACTTGTTGCTTTTGGACTTGTGTGAATGGATCCTTTTGTGTGTGTGGCCAATGGCCCAAGCATGGCTCTTGGATCAAGCTAATTCAGCCCAAGGTTGTGTCCACCCTTATTTCCCCTAAGCCTTGCCCATTTAGGGTGTCTTGTGCATCAAGGAACAACCACTTGGCTTAATGTTTTTTCCTCATTTTTGCGCACAAGTAAGGGTAATTTAGGACCTTGAAATCTGCCATTTTACCTTGTTAAAACCGCCACCTCACCTTGATTATGCATAACTTGATTTTAATTTATTGCATGGTAGTCACATGTGCCTTTAAGCATGATATTAGGCTGCATAAATCTCCATTTTGGGCGCACATGGGAGGGGCTGGATGCAGATTTTTTTTATGACACAAGACTGCATAACTTGTTGACTTGGACAACCACTTTCACTCTCCATCATGAGACTGCATTGTGCAGATTTTTGGTAAGCTTTTGCAGCCCTTCATGAGTCAAATCTCCTCCTCCTTCCACATGCATCATGAGACTGCATTCCCATCATTTTTGTGCAGAGGGCAGCTCCATAAATCTGAATCCTTGGCTGCCACAAAGCCCTCTAGCTTGTGGACTTAGTGAACCTCCCTCACCTCTCATCATTGTGCGCATGGCTTGGCTTTTATGCAGAAATTTTCTGCACAAGGACAGCCCCAATATGAGTGTTTGGACTGTCACAAATCTACACTCATGATGCACCTTTTCCCCTCATCATTTGCGCACCAAGGACTGCACAAGTGCAGATTTTTGGGCTGCCACATGGTTAGTTTCCTTGTTGACTTAGCTAAGCTCTTACATGTGCACATGACACTTCCTTCCACTCCATTTTTGCGCATACCTTGGTCAATGATGCAGAAAATATTCTGACTTTGGACAGCCCTTAAATCTGAACAAATCCCCTCACCTTTTGCATGTAAGTAGAGTAATTTAGAAGCCAAAACCTTGCTTGTTTCAGCCTTTTATGCAGCCCCATCATCTCTTTGAAATCTGAATACTTCATGATAGTTAATCATAGCATTTTTCCCTCACCTTCCCTATATATGTGCGCATGGAGAGGGAGTTGGCTTCATGTGTTTATGCAGCCAAGTTTCTCCCTCACTCCCTCTCTTCCATAACCGAACCAACAAGTCTCTTGGAGAAGAAAAAACATTGATCACTTACCTTCCCTCACCTCCCTAAACCGTAGCCTTGTCCCAAGCAAAGAGTAAGCTTTCCTCCTCACTTCCACCTCACTGTTCAGTCTTGATCCCTCACTTTTGGTGGCTGTCCAAGTGGTTCCTCCTCACCTTGTTGCGCATAGATCACCATAGGAAGTAAGGACTTGTTGTGTAGAGAAGCTTGAAGGTGGTGTGTGACTTTGAAGGGTGTGCTACAAGAGGTAGGCTTTAAACCTTGAACTCTTTCTTTGTGTAGCCATGTATGTATGCTTAAATGACTCCTTGAGTATGTGTTGTTTTGGGATTCAAGTATGAGCATGGTAAAAATTAGAATGGTGGAGCTATTGCATGGTGAATTGTATGCATAAAAATGCTTAAGATTATATGCCACTGTTTGTATGATTAGGCCACTGTTTTAAAGAGAAATGTGCCACCGTTTCCTTATGCAAATGCCACTGTTTTGAAGATGTATGCCCACTGTTTCGGTTCATCAAAATCACCATTATATGCCACTGTTTCTGCACCTAAAATGCCACTGTTTCTGCACTTAAAAGCCACTGTTTCTGCACATTTTAAGCCACTGTTTCTGCACATTTTAAGCCACTGTTTCTGCACATTTTAAGCCACTGTTTCTGCACATATATGTCACTGTTTTAGTGCCCTTAAGCCACTGTTTAAGCCACTGTTTTTGCTCATAAAAATGCCACTGTTTTAGCCATGCAATGCCACTGTTTTCATGCTTAAAATGCCACTGTTTTTATGCATAAAAGGTCACTGTTTTAAGTCATCGTATGCCACTGTATTATGCATAATGTGCCACTGTTTTATGTACACAAATGCCACTGTTTTATGTACACAAATGCCACTGTTTTATGTACACAAATGCCACTGTTTTATGTACACAAATGCCACTGTTTTATGTACACAAATGCCACTGTTTTATGTACACAAATGCCACTGTTTTATGCATAAAATGCCACTGTTTTAGTCCTTCTATGCCACTGTTTGTATGTATAAAATGCCACTGTTTTGGAAGTTCAAAGTGCCACTGTTTCTGTTTTAAAAATGCCACTGTTTCTGTTTTAAAAACGCCACTGTTTCTGTTTTGGAAAAGTTTAAAACGTCACTGTTTTGGCTGCTGTAAACACTGCTGTATGCTCACTGTTTTGCTGCTGTATGCTCACTGTTTTGCTGCTGTATGTCCACTGTTTTGGCTGCTGTAAACACTGCTGTATGCTCACTGTTTTGCTGCTGTATGCTCACTGTTTTGCTGCTGTATGTCCACTGTTTTGGCTGCTGTAAACACTGCTGTATGCTCACTGTTTTGCTGCTGTATACTCACTGTTTTGGCTGCTGTAAGCCACTGCTGTATGCTTTCTGTTCTGCTGTAAATAGCCACTGTAAATGATTAGTTTTAATTGATTTAGGTGCGCTTAAGAAGTGAGAATATTTCGCTGCCGTTGGTAATATTTAAGGAAAGCTAAGGTAAGTGTCAGGCGATGATGCCTAATGTAACTATTGACTACTGGTATAGAATTGTAACATGATGCTCCATATGCCGTAAAAATATTGTGTTCCATTATAATGAAAGGAAACTGCCAAAAATGTGCCGTGAAGGCTATATGACTATGAGGTAAAGACGTTATGTGGCAGCATAACACATATGGGAGGTATATAAGCATGCATTTTACATTATACCGCATTTTTACGCTTTGTGTGTGAAAGCATAGCATGACATGCATGTATCAAAATCATATAGGCCTTGTTTTAGAATAGTTATGTACAGGACCATGTGTTTGAGCAAGCATCATATAGGCATCCCCAAGGTACCGGGGTATGGGACACTTGGCATCAGTCCGCATAGGCCCTCAGATGGAATCCACATGGAGCTCAGGTGCCAAGGGTATATTTGATTCCACTGGGAAGTGCGCGCACGACGGTGCTAAAAGCGCAAAGGAAAGGCGTTATATACGCAATATATGAATATGATAAAAAGGAAAAGGAACAAGGATATGTTGAAGTGACTGTTTCTAATTTTGTGCCTAGTTAATATTGTTATATTACTGGTTTTATTGCCACACTACTGGGATTATTCTCACCCCTTCGGGGCTGCTATTTTCCTAAATGGCAGGAGGACATAAAAGCACTTGAAGACATGATGTTTGCTGTTGATTGCTGATGCGTGGATTATCATTGTTGCTGTTTGTTTAAACTGGATAACTGTAATGATTAATATTTTGATACTTTTGGATGGCTGTAGTCCTTATCATCTTTATGTTAGTTGGAACTTTTGTGAACAATGACTATTTTGGAAAACCTTTATGAAAGGAATTTAAGTGTTGAAAAATTTTATACGGATTTGTATACTGCTTTATTAGCTCATGTGACGTTAACGACTCTAATTCCGCTTAGCAAACGACTCTCTTGGATGCATACAAGGGAGGGCGTTACACTAATTGGTATCAGAGCAGTTTGGTCCATGGAATTGCTTGTGTTTGATTGAATTGATTGTTGTTTGTGTTTATCTGCTGATTGACTGCCTAAGTGTGCTATAGTTAAGTATATATTAGCTAGGGTAGTTAGATTGTTAGGACTGTTCTGTGATAAGACACGGATGCATAGCTAACTTGTCCGAATTGAACTCGAGTACCTACTTGAGACTGCTGCCATGGATAACTTGCGGTGAGCCTGATCAACTCATTTCCTGATATTGTGAGTGCAGAATCATGGCAGGTGGTCGAGGTTCAACTCGGGGAAGGACTGGCGATGCAGAAGAAGACCTTATCACCACTATTGGAGGACTGGCAACGTTCATCCAGAATATGAGCCAAGAGTGGCGCGACCATAGACAACAGAATCAGAACCAACCCCCACTGCATGAAAATGCAGAAGAAATTGCCCGTCGGAGGTTGAAAGACTTCCGTAACTTCCAGCCACCCACCTTTGAGGGTGAGGACAACCCCGAGGCTGCAGCAAAGTGGCTGCAGATGATTGAGCATATCTTCGAACGCATGGCATGCCCAGAAGCGCAGAAGACTGACTACGCGTCGTACCAGCTGATGGGAGAAGCTTTAACATGGTGGACTGGTGCGAGGGCTCTGCTGAGAGCTCAGGACGTGGAGCTGACGTGGGCCGTGTTCAGACAAGTATTTTTGGATAAGTATTTTCCTAAGGCAATGCGAAGGATGAAGCACACTGAACTGCTGTCGCTCAGGCAGGGTAACATGACGGTTAATGAGTATATCGCAAAGTTCGGGCAGCTGATCGAGTACGCCAACTTCGATCGGAACATTTACGATGAAGAATGGCAGGTAGAGAAGTTCGAGAGCGGATTACATCCGGAAATTCGCAAGCTCATTCTGACGACGGCTAATCGTACACTTCCGGAACTCATCAACCAGAGTCGTCAGGCCGAAGGAATCATTAACGAGGCCAAGAACTTGAACAAGCCACCACCACAATTCCACGGAGGAAACCGAGCAGGCAGATTCTTCAGGGCGGCACCTGGTAGGGGTCGAGGCAGAGGTACGCCGTTGCAGGCGCGGCCTGGAAATTTTAAGAGGAACTTTACGGTGGGCCAATCGTCGACGGGACGTCAGGGTGCGACTGCTTGTGCTACGTGTGGAAAGAATCACTTTGGAGTCTGTCGCAAGAACAACAATGCATGCTTCAGATGCGGCCAGCAAGGTCACTTTGCTTACAAATGCCCCCAGAACGCTGACCAACAGCCTCCGCAAGCTCGAGTGTTCACATTGGATGCAAATGAAGCGCAGAAGTTTCCCAACCTGATAAAAGGTAATGTCACTCTGAATGGTCACCCAATTTCTGTTATCTTTGATTCTGGAGCGTCTGGTTCTTTTATGGCAAAGCATACTGCATTGAGAATAGGCATCACCCCAACCCCGTTACCTTATGAGTTACACATCAGCACACCTACGGGAGGATCGTGCACTGCATCAGAGATCTGCAGAGGTGTTACCTTGCAGTATGAAGGGAACACGTATACAGTTAACTTGGTGGTCCTGCCGGTATTCAACTTCGATGTGATTATCGGTATGGACTGGCTGACGGAAAACGGGATAACTTTGGATTGTCGTGCGGGGAAAGTCATTGTTCCCGCAAAGGATGGTAATTTTCAACCTTTCTCTTTCATTTCCTTATTACAAGTTAGAAAAGAGCTCCGCAAGGGAGCAGCAGGGTATCTTTTGTCGATCGAGGTTGAGACCTCGATTGACAAACAAATTCAGGATGTACCGGTAGTTAGAGAATTCGAGGAGGTATTCCCGGACGAAATACCTCGATTGCCTCCTCATAGGGAAATAGAATTTTCGATCGAACTTGTTCCTGGAGTCGGACCAATCTCTATTGCCCCGTATCGCATGGCACCGTTGGAACTGCGCGAGTTAAAGAAGCAGATAGAAGAGCTTTTGGCAAAGGAATTCATCAGACCGAGTACTTCTCCATGGGGTGCTCCAGCTATCTTGATCAAGAAGAAGGATGGAAGCTTACGTCTGTGTGTAGATTACCGCCAGCTGAACAAAGTCACGGTGAAGAATAAGTATCCGCTACCGAGGATCGACGATTTGATGGACCAGCTGAGAGGAGCCAGAGTCTTTTCCAAGATAGACTTACGATCGGGATACCATCAGATCCGGGTCAAACCGGAGGATATTCCGAAAACCGCTTTTAGGACTCGTTATGGGCACTATGAATATCAGGTGATCCCATTCGGACTTACGAATGCTCCAGCGGTATTCATGGACTACATGAACCGCATCTTCCGCCCGTTTCTTGATCAGTTCGTAATTGTGTTTATCGATGATATCCTGATTTACTCAGCTAATGAAGAGCTGCACGCGGAACATCTGAGGATTGTCTTGCAAATCTTGAAGGAGAAGCAGTTGTACGCGAAATGGTCAAAGTGCGAGTTTTGGCTTAAAGAGGTCCAGTTTCTGGGCCATGTCATTTCATCAGAAGGTATCGCGGTGGACCCCAGCAAGGTTGAAGCTGTTATGAATTGGGAACGACCCAAGTCTGTCACCGAAGTACGAAGTTTCTTAGGTCTGGCCGGATATTATCGAAGGTTTATCCAGAATTTCTCTCAGATAGTGCAACCCCTCACTCGTCTCACTCGGAAGGATAAGCCTTTTGAGTGGACTGAAGCCTGTGAAGAATGTTTCTTGGAGCTAAAGAGCAGATTGACGAGTGCCCCAGTACTCACGATTCCGGATCCTACTCGAAAGTTCGAAGTTTACTGCGATGCGTCGCTGAAAGGACTTGGATGCGTGTTGATGCAGGACCGTATGGCAGTAGCTTACGCGTCTCGACAACTGAAGCCTCACGAAGAAAATTATCCTACGCACGATTTGGAGTTAGCAGCTATAGTGTTCGCACTGAAAATCTGGAGGCACCACTTGTATGGTTCGCAGTTTGACGTGTTCAGCGATCATAAGAGTTTGAAGTACTTGTTCGACCAGAAGGAGCTGAATATGCGACAACGTCGGTGGATGGAATTTCTGAAGGACTACGATTTTGAACTTAAGTACCACCCAGGAAAGGCAAACGTGGTAGCTGACGCTCTGAGCAGGAAGACACTACACACTGCAACTCTGATGATGGAAGAATTGAAGTTGTTTGAGGCCTTTCGAGACTTGAACTTGTCAGTAGACGAGAGAGGAAGTAGCATAAGATTGGGAAATATTAAGGTGGAGAATGAATTGATCAATAAAATTAAGGAGGCTCAGAAAGATGAAGAGTTAGTCCGTGATTTGGTTGGTAACCAAGATGTTGTAAAGGATGAGTTTGATGTTTGGAGATTTCAAGGACGTCTGGTTGTGCCGAATGAAGAGTTGAAGCAAGAAGTTTTGCAGGAAGCTCACAAGGGTAAGTACGCAGTTCATCCTGGATCCACGAAGATGTACCATGATTTGAAGACCTCGTTTTGGTGGCCGGGTATGAAGCGTGATATTGCGGAGTATGTATCTCGGTGCTTAACTTGTCAGAAGGTGAAGTACGAACATCAGAAACCGTCGGGACTCCTTCAACCTTTGGAGATTCCCGAATGGAAGTGGGACAGTATTTCGATGGATTTTGTAGTTGGACTTCCTCGGACGAGAGAAGGATATGACTCTATCTGGGTGATTGTCGATCGTTTAACGAAGTCAGCTCATTTCTTGCGTGTTAGAACCACTTATGATACAGAAAGGCTTGCTAGAATCTATCTGCAGGAGATTGTGAAGCTGCACGGAGTTCCTACGAGTATTGTCAGTGATCGTGATCCCAAGTTTACATCTAAGTTTTGGGAATCCTTTCAAAGAGCGTTAGGGACCCAACTGAGGTTGAGTACTGCTTATCATCCGCAGACCGATGGACAGACGGAACGCACCATTCAAGCATTAGAGGACATGTTACGAGCATGTGTTTTGGAGTTAGGAGGCAGCTGGGATAGTTATCTTTCTTTGATTGAGTTCGCTTACAACAACAGTTACCACTCCAGCATTCAGATGGCACCATATGAAGCTTTGTATGGGAGAAAGTGCAGATCCCCGTTATGTTGGACGGAAGTGGGTGAGCGAAGTATGTTAGGACCCGATCTAATTCAAGAAACATCCGAACAAGTAAAGAAGATTCGGGAGAATATGCAGAGGGCTCAGGCCAGACAGAAGAGTTATTACGACAAGCGTCATAAGCCTCTATCTTTCGAAGTCGGAGACCATGTATTTTTGAGAATCACTCCTACATCGGGACTCGGAAGGAGAATGGGAGTAAAGAAGTTAAGTCCACGGTACTTAGGACCGTATCTGATTATGGACCGGATTGGAGAGTCTGCATACCGGTTGGCCTTACCACCCAATCTGTCAGGAATTCACAATGTATTTCATGTGTCGCAGCTACGGAGGTATCTCTCTGATCCATCTCACGTGTTACATCCGGAAGAAGTGGAACTCAAGGAAAATCTGACTTATCAAGTGCAACCATTCCAAATTCTTGAAAGATCCGTCAAGCGACTCCGTTCTAAAGAGATTCCGTTGGTGAAAGTATTGTGGAACAACAGATCGGCAGCTGAAGCCACTTGGGAACGCGAGGACGACGTTCAGAAACGCTATCCAGAACTGTTTAGCTCTTAAGTAAGTTTTATTTTGCGGACAAAATTCCTATTTGGTGGGGAGAGTGTAACATCCCGCATAATTAGTAGAATACCTAAGTACTATATGCTATATGTACATGTGTAGAATTCGGATGTATGGTTTATGTGTTATGTGTTATGGTTTGTGAATTGTTTGATTTTTATTCCTTGGATAAGACTAAGGTAATTAATTAAATTAAATCATAGGAGGGTGTATATGTAGGCATATGAATTTATGTGATGTGAGTATGTGTTAGAAGGCATTAGTGTTTGGATGTGGGCTAGTGTGTGTGTGGACTTGTTGCTTTTGGACTTGTGTGAATGGATCCTTTGTGTGTGTGGCCAATGGCCCAAGTATGGCTCTTGGATCAAGCTAATTCAGCCCAAGGTTGTGTCCACCCTTATTTTCCCTAAGCCTTGCCCATTTAGGGTGTCTTGTGCATCAAGGAACAACCATTTGACTTAATGTTTTTCCCTCATTTTTGCGCACAAGTAAGGGTAATTTAGGACCTTGAAATCTGCCATTTTACCTTGTTAAAACCGCCACCTCACCTTGCTTAAGCATAACTTGATTTAAACCTTATTTCATGGAAGCCACATGTGCATTGTAGCATGATCTTTAGGCTGCATAATTTCCTCATTTTGGGCGCACATGGGAGGGGCTGGATGCAGATTTTTTTTTTTATGACACAAGACTGCATAACTTGTTGACTTGGATAACCACTTTCACTCTCCATCATGAGACTGCATTGTGCAGATTTTTGGTAAGCTTTTGCAGCCCTTCATGAGTCAAATCTCCTCCTCCTTCCACATGCATCATGAGACTGCATTCCCATCATTTTTGTGCAGAGGGCAGCTCCATAAATCTGAATCCTTGGCTGCCACAAAGCCCTCTAGCTTGTGGACTTAGTGAACCTCCCTCACCTCTCATCATTGTGCGCATGGCTTGGCTTTTATGCAGAAATTTTCTGCACAAGGACAGCCCCAATATGAGTGTTTGGACTGTCACAAATCTACACTCATGATGAACCTCCTTCCCCTCATCATTTGCGCACCAAGGACTGCACAAATGCAGATTTTTGGCTGCCACAAGTTCAATTGCTTGTTGACTTAGCTAAGCTCTTACATGTGCACATGACACTTCCTTTCCACTCCATTTGTGCGCATACCTTGGTCAATGATGCAGAAGTTTCTCTGACTTTGGACAGCCCCAAATCTGATCAAATCCCCTCACCCTTTGCATGTAAGTAGAGTAATTTAGAAGCCAAAACCTTGCTTGTTTCAGCCTTTTATGCAGCCCCATCATCTCTTTGAAATCTGAATACTTCATGATAGTTAATCATAGCATTTTTCCCTCACCTTCCCTATATATGTGCGCATGGAGAGGGAGTTGGCTTCATGTGTTTATGCAGCCAAGTTTCTCCCTCACTCCCTCTCTTCCATAACCGAACCAACAAGTCTCTTGGAGAAGAAAAAACATTGATCACTTACCTTCCCTCACCTCCCTAAACCGTAGCCTTGTCCCAAGCAAAGAGTAAGCTTTCCTCCTCACTTCCACCTCACTGTTCAGTCTTGATCCCTCACTTTTGGTGGCTGTCCAAGTGGTTCCTCTTCACCTTGTTGCGCATAGATCACCATAGGAAGTAAGGACTTGTTGTGTAGAGAAGCTTGAAGGTGGTGTGTGACTTTGAAGGGTGTGCTACAAGAGGTAGGCTTTAAACCTTGAACTCTTTCTTTGTGTAGCCATGTATGTATGCTTAAATGACTCCTTGAGTATGTGTTGTTTTGGGATTCAAGTATGAGCATGGAAAAAAATTAGAATGGTGGAGCTATTGCATGGTGAATTGTATGCATAAAAATGCTTAAGATTATATGCCACTGTTTGTATGATTAGGCCACTGTTTTAACGAGAAATGTGCCACCGTTTCCTTATGCAAATGCCACTGTTTTGAAGATGTATGCCCACTGTTTCGGTTCATCAAAATCACCATTATATGCCACTGTTTCTGCACCTAAAATGCCACTGTTTCTGCACTTAAAAGCCACTGTTTCTGCACATTTTAAGCCACTGTTTCTGCACATTTTAAGCCACTGTTTCTGCACATTTTAAGCCACTGTTTCTGCACATTTTAAGCCACTGTTTCTGCACATTTTAAGCCACTGTTTCTGCACATTTTAAGCCACTGTTTCTGCCCATTAAATGCCACTGTTTTAGCCATGTAATGCCACTGTTTTCATGCTTAAAATGCCACTGTTTTTATGCATAAAAGGTCACTGTTTTAAGTCATCGTATGCCACTGTATCATGCATAATGTGCCACTGTTTTATGTACACAAATGCCACTGTTTTATGTACACAAATGCCACTGTTTTATGTACACAAATGCCACTGTTTTATGCATAAAATGCCACTGTTTTAGTCCTTTTCTATGCCACTGTTTGTATGTATAAAATGCCACTGTTTTGGAAGTTCAAAGTGCCACTGTTTCTGTTTTAAAAATGCCACTGTTTCTGTTTTAAAAACGCCACTGTTTCTGTTTTGGAAAAGTTTAAAACGTCACTGTTTTGGCTGCTGTAAACACTGCTGTATGCTCACTGTTTTGCTGCTGTATGCTCACTGTTTTGCTGCTGTATGTCCACTGTTTTGGCTGCTGTAAACACTGCTGTATGCTCACTGTTTTGCTGCTGTATGCTCACTGTTTTGCTGCTGTATGCCCACTGTTTTGGCTGCTGTAAACACTGCTGTATGCTCACTGTTTTGCTGCTGTATACTCACTGTTTTGGCTGCTGTAAGCCACTGCTGTATGCTTTCTGTTCTGCTGTAAATAGCCACTGTAAATGATTAGTTTTAATTGATTTAGGTGCGCTTAAGAAGTGAGAATATTTCGCTGCCGTTGGTAATATTTAAGGAAAGCTAAGGTAAGTGTCAGGCGATGATGCCTAATGTAACTATTGACTACTGGTATAGAATTGTAACATGATGCTCCATATGCCGTAAAAATGTTATGTTCCATTATAATGAAAGGAAACTGCCAAAAATGTGCCGTGATGACTATATGGCTATGAGGTAAAGACGTTATGTGGCAGCATAACGCATATGAAAGGTATATATGCATGCACCTTACATCATACCGCATTTTTACGCTTTGTGTGTGAAAGCATAGCATGACATGCATTTATCATGATCATATAGGCCTTGTTTTAGAATAGTTATGTACAGGACCATGTGTTTGAGCAAGCATCATATAGGCATCCCCAAGGTACCGGGGTATGGGACACTTGGCATCAGTCCGCATAGGCCCTCAGATGGAATCCACATGGAGCTCAGGTGCCAAGGGTATATTTGATTCCACTGGGAAGTGCGCGCACGACGGTGCTAAAAGCGCAAAGGAAAGGCGTTATATACGCAATATATGAATATGATAAAAAGGAAAAGGAACAAGGATATGTTGAAGTGACTGTTTATAATTTTGTGCCTAGTTAATATTGTTATATTACTGGTTTTATTGCCACACTACTGGGATTATTCTCACCCCTTCGGGGCTGCTATTTTCCTAAATGGCAGGAGGACATAAAAGCACATGAAGACATGATGTTTGCTGTTGATTGCTGATGCGTGGATTATCATTGTTGCTGTTTGTTTAAACTGGATAACTGTAATGATTAATATTTTGATACTTTTGGATGGCTGTAGTCCTTATCATCTTTATGTTAGTTGGAACTTTTGTGAACAATGACTATTTTGGAAAACCTTTATGAAAGGAATTTAAGTGTTGAAAAAATTTTATACGGATTTGTATACTGCTTTATTAGCTCATGTGACGTTAACGACTCTAATTCCGCTTAGCAAACGACTCTCTTGGATGCATACAAGGGAGGGCGTTACATAAATGGCCATTATTTGAGAACCTTGTAAATGATGTTAAACTCAAGGTAAATGCATGATGGAAGGGCCTAGAGCCTACATTAGGACATGATTATGTATTATGTGGAGTACCAAGGGGTTAGGGATGGATTACACACCCTTTTTGGGGCTCAAAACTGCTGTAATATGTCATTTTGCTGCATAGTAATCGATTACCCAAGCATGGTAATCGATTACCATGCAACAGGGGACGAAAAATTGGCTACTGTCTGCACTGGTAATCGATTACTGGCCTTTGGTAATCGATTACCATGTGAGGTAATCGATTACCCAAAGTTGGTAATCGATTACCAGAACAGAGGATGAATTTTGGCTACTGCCTCATTTTTGACAGGTGGTAATCGATTACCACCCTCTGGTAATCGATTACCACAGTGTAAATTTTGAAAATTCAGTTTTTCTAGACTAAAAGAAAGGGGCTTAACTTGATGGGTAGAACTCCAAATGAGACGTGGTTTGAAACCACGCGTAGATAACGTAAAGGACTATAACTTGGTAAAATGTGAGAGTAAGATGGTGAGTTTAAATGAATTGAATAAAAAAAAAGAATTATGATGTTAGAAAGTGTATGATTCCGCAAATGGCATTTACAATTATAGTGTGGTTTTAATTGATTACGGAAAAAGTGTTTATGCAAGAAAAGGAATATGTTAAAAGAAAAATTTGCCCGTAATTTAATTAATCTAATCACTGTGATTGTAACTGCGCTTAATATCATAATCAATGTTAACAATACCGGTGTACAACGGGCTGTTACAACTAAAATCTCTAATCTTTCTTTTCACTCAATTCATTTAAACTTATCATGTTACTCTCACATCTTACCATGTTATAGTGTTTTACATTAGCTACGCGTGGTTTCAAACCGCGCACCATTTGGAGTTCTACAGACTAAGTTAAGCCCTTTTCTTTTAGTCTAGAAAAACATGATTTTCCAATTTTACACTATGGTAATCGATTACCAAGGGGGTGGTAATCGATTACCAAGGTATCAAAATGAGGCAATAGCCAATTTTTCAATCCCCTGTTCTCCGGTAATCGATTACCAAGATTGGGTAATCGATTACTCCACTAGGTAATCGATTACCAAGACTCTGGTAATCGATTACTAGGCAGACAGTAGCAAGAATTTCGTCCCCTGTTGCATGGTAATCGATTACCATGGTTGGGTAATCGATTACTATGCAGTAAAAATGACAGATGACAGCTTTTTAAGTCCAAAAAGAGTTATGCAATCCATCCCTAACACCTTAATACTCCACACAAACCTTACACATACCCTAATGTAGGCTCTAGGCCCTTCCATCATGCATTTTCATTAAAAAATGCATCAATTACAAAGTCCTTAAGTTAATGGCCATTTTACAACAAGAATCGACCATTTACAACATAATGTGACAAGGCCTCAATTACAATAAATGTGGCAATGGACAAGTCCCATGTTCACTCAAAAGATACAATTCATCCAAGGCATGAATATACAGTAATAAACAAGACTTAGAAAGTAATCATGAACACTACAAAAGCATGGAAATAACATCATGCAATATGTTCATGACCTAAGTCTCAAAATACTAAATGGCATGCTATGTGCACTCCAAAGTCTCCTCCAAAATATCATGCAAGCTCAATGCACCACAAGCAATCCGCTGTCCACTAAGCGGGCTTCTTGCCCGAAGCTCCTCCCGGCTCATAATGCCCTGAAATGTGGTCCCCCAAACACGAGGTGAGATATACAAATATATCTCAGTAAACCAAGGGTACTAGAGGCTTTCTCCACCCCATGGCTCACTCAATGTGCAAATATAACATCATATAATATGCATGACATACAATATTACCAACAACTGGAGACAAACAGAGAACATCCACAATTGGATTTACGTTCAAGGACTCCATCATATAACTCCCGAGACCTTCCTGGCGCCTCTCCCATGGTTGAGAAGACTCCATGGCAAAACCCGACTGGAACTCCTCATGAGCCCTATCCAGCGGAAGTCCCACGTTTGGATCATCCTGGTGCCGCTCCCAGAGTCGGCCCCACGGCAAAACCCAACTGGAATCCCCAGCAGAATTATCCAGCGGATGTCCAAACCAACACACATCAACTGGCCAGTGACCAAACAATTTCACACATAACAAGCAATATGGCATGAAAGCACATAATCACACAATGCTATAAACACAAAATCCAACCACAACCTTCCACTAGGTGTGGTGGAGCACACAAGGGATTAAACCCCAGTTCCAAGGGTTTACCTCAACACTAACTGTCACGTTCCACACGTACACTTCCAATCAATCTTCCACAATCACGTCCGTGTGAGGCACCCTACAATGATCAACATCATGATCAACAATTTTCCACATTAAACATAACCTCAATTTCATGAAATTTCCCAAATTTTTCCTAAGTTAAAAATCTCACTTTTTCACCTAAATTTTTCATGGCATTTCTAGCTCACAAGCATCATTCTAAGGCATTTTCATCTAATAGCATTTTTCCATTTGGGCTCTCTATCATCACACATCTAAGATTAAAGACTTAGTGCATATATTTCTAGATCTACAAAATCAACCGTAAAAACACTACAAATATACTCACAATCTATGGTAGACACACCACCAAGGCTTCACCAAGCAAAGAAAAATCCAAAAAGCTTCAAAAACACCAAGAAACCTCAAATGTTCGGATTTGTGTTTGTCCAAAAACGCACCAAGGAGATGATTTCAAGGCTTGAGAGTATCACCAATGGCTTTAGAAGGTTGTTTACAATAAATTTCAACACCAAAACCAAGTGATTTGGTGGAGAAAAGCTCAAATGGTGAAAGAGAGGAAATGGGTGTGTTTTTGTGAAACGAAGAAGGAAGGCTACGGGAAGGAGAAGAAGAAAAGCAAAGAGAAGGCGTGGGGGAAGTGTGGGGGCCAAGTGGGTTTTGGTCCCGCGGGTCCCACACGCGATTTAACTTTAATCCCGTCACTATTTCTGATCATAAATTCTTAATCTACTTATTTTTCTGGTCCATGACATATTTTTATTTCCCAAAAATATTGATAAAAATTTCACACTTATCGGTACACTCATACCACAGTATTTAACACTAAAAAGTCACTATTCATCAATTTTTCACAAATTTGCCTATTCACTCAATTTTTCACCCTGAGTCCATTTCCGGCATTATTTTTGTCATATGAAATCTCCAACTCAATCTTTATGCCTAAGAATACATGGCTGGTCATTTACCATTTTGCCCTTAATTGTTCTAAATATGACAATTTTTTATTTATATATTAGAATATATGTAATTATTTTTTCATTTTACATTGCTATTAATTTAGTATTAAAAAGCAATTACGAACTATTTCCCATTAACTAAATTTAATGTTTGGAATGGATGAGAAACTATTGGAGCAATTTTCTTTTTAATGCGTTCAAATGAAAGGTTATAAACTTAACCATTTTATGTTGTGTATAGTATCTATTCAATAATATTCTTTTAATTGATTGCAAATAAAATGTATTGATGATATGTAATTGAATGCATTTTTTTGGGAAACAAAATTAGTGTCATAATAATTATTTTTACTGCGTTTTGATTCTTGATGACTATTAGTTTGTCTTTTATTTGAAATTTAACTGTTAAACAACGCTAACAATTGTTTATAAAGGGAGGATCCATTTACCACCATTAAAGTATACCACCTTTACAACCAATTTCATCACCGTTGGATTAAAATTAAATCCAGTGGCTCACAATAAATCCTGATAATCAGGCAAGCAAGGGAATGACCTTGTCCAAATTCTGCTTGAACATACCCCATCCTCAAATCGCCTATTTGATGCCATATTAAGCCACTGTCTTCCTGATCATAGTACAAATGTTTAATGTGTTTTTTTTTTCTTTTACTTTTTTATAAAATTTTGCAAATTACACTATGTACTCTCGGGAGAACATAGTGTAACCTAATGTTCTCCCCCGGGAATACATAGTGTAGTTTGTAAATATAACCCTCCCAATAAAAAATCACAATTTCTTATTTTCAACACTTATCAAAATGTAACCATATTTTAGTTTTTGTCAGTTTTTTCTCTTCCAAGGTTGTTTACGACAAAACTTATCATTTCAATTGAACATCTAAGATAGATACCCTACTTAAGCACGTCTCTCTTAAAATATTCTCATTATTTGTTTTATATTATTGGTCGGTGAATCTACAACGGAGTTACAATCTCGGGGAACATAACACAAA
>JAVKPL010004859.1:0-22890 GCA_032173675.1 Gastrolobium villosum | reverse complement strand
TATGTAGTATCAGTGTTGATCAAAACATCACAGCTATGGTATCAATGCAGACTCAAGAAAATTGACTTCAGACATTATCAGAATTCACAGTATTAACTCAGACAAACGAGCAATCATGCAATCCAATTATGCCTATGCAATGTCATGCCAGATTGTCATATTATATATTTCCTAAAATTCAATCATGTACATTAACAAGATGAGCACATTTAAACCTGGGATAACACACTTTCTTCTTTTTTTTTATAGCACACAAAATAACTAAGAAAATTAAAAGAGTTGAACATCTCCCTGATAGAAGAATTGCAGTTCCCAGATCTAAGGTGCAAGAAGAAACTATAATGCACACATTAAAACATCAGAGAAAAATATACCAACACAAAATAACTTAAAAATACGAAACAGAAAAATAAACTAATATACAAGATCTCCATCAGCAAGGAGATAAGATCAGCCCTCCATGTCATCCCCCTCAGCAGTGTGGGATGACTCAGCAAATGAAGGGTCTGGTGGTACTGGTTGCCTTGGTGTATGGGACCACCATTCCCAGATTTGATCCAAACCATGGATCCATGTTAAGAACTCTTTGAAGCTTTGATTTTTCCGAGAGATAGAGTCTCGGTGTCTCTTGTCAAACTTCAGCTCTCGGTGTCTCTTCCAACTTGTATCAAAGAATTTTACCCCTTCCTTTCTTCTTGCCTTCTTCTTTGTAGGAGTACGCCTCTCTTGAAGCGTTCTCACCTCTTTGACATCATCATTTAAATTTTTAGGAAGATCTTTCACTTCCACTTTTGGGGTTCCATCTTCTTTGTCCTCATCTTTGAGATTTTGAGAAAACTCAACTGCTACATCTTTTTCTTCCTTAAACACTTTAAGACTAAAACAATCGTCTCTGTGAGAAGACTGTTTTAAAGAATCAAAGACATGAATAGTAATAGTCTCATCATTCATTCTTAGCTCGAGCTTCCCACTTTCAACATCAATCAGTGCTCGAGATGTAGCTAAGAAAGGTCTACCCAAAAGAAGAGGCATCTCTTTTTCTTCCCCCATATCAAGTACCACAAAATCAGCAGGGAAGATGAACTTGTCTACCTTCACAAGAACATCTTCTATTATTCCACTAGGCTTTCTCACAGACTTATCAGCAAGTTGAAGAGATGCCAAAGTGGGTTTCAAATCAGTAATCCCTAGAGATTTACAAACAGACAAGGGCATTAGATTTATACTTGCCCCAAGATCACATAGTGCCCTTCTGATTTTTGTATTACCAATTTCAATGGGAATGTTGAAGCTTCCGGGATCACGAAGCTTAGGAGGACATTTTCTTGTAAGGATAGCACTGCACTCCTCAGTAAGTGCTACAGTTTGGCACTCTTGTAACTTGTGCTTCCTTGACAAAAGATCTTTCATAAATTTAGCATAATTTGGCATATTGACCAAAGCTTCAGCAAATGGAATATTAATATGAAGCTTTTTGAAAAGGTCCAAGAACCTGCCATAATGCTTTTTCTGACCATCCTGTTTGAATCTTTCAGGATATGGTGCCATAGCCCTTACATATTCAGGACTTAATTCATGCTTCTTTTTTTCAATTGGCTTCTCCACTTCATTAGGTTTTTCAATTTCTTTTTCTTTTTCATGCTTACCTGTAGTATCTAGCTTTTCTTCAACATCAGGAGATGGAAGTATTTTTCCACTTCTAATTGTGATGGCCATACAGTCTTCCCTTGGGTTAGTAACTGTGTTACTAGGGAAGGTACCTGGAGTTCTATCAGCTAGTTGTTTAGCCAGCTGGCCAATTTGATTCTCTAGATTTCTGATAGAAGCCTGTGTATTTTTTGTATTGGCCCGAGTCTCTTCCATAAAGGCATTGGAGTGTTGGGCCATTTGTCCAACTAACCTTTCCAAATCAGAAGGCTCCTTAGCTTGGACTGGTGGAGGCTGCAAGTAGTTGTTGGAATTGTAATCCAGTCCTGTGCCTTGAGTTCTCCTCTGAAAATTGTTATTTGCAGAAGGGAAATTCTGATTCCTAGGAATGTTTCTTGGTGGAGATCTTTGCTCGTACCATACTCCATTCACTTGCACTTGTTGAGGAGAATCAGAAGATAACAAAGATGAGCATTCATTGGATTCATGCTCACCCTTGCAGTATTCACAAACCACAGATGCAACTTGCATAGTGGAAAGTTGCATCTTGTCCAGCCTTGAGGTCAAATTTGCTAGCTGTTGTGCTAACAATTTATTTTCAGCCAGAACCGCATCATTGTTATCCAGGTGTAGAATCCCTCTCTTAGGCTTGGCTGTCAAACATTCATTTTCATTGGCAGCCATTCTTTCTATTAACACAAGAGTCTCATTTGCTCTCAAGGATTTGATGCTACCACCTGCTGCACCATTCAGCACCATCCGAACTTCAGGTTTACACCCATTGAAAAAAATTCGGACCTGATCACCATTGGTCATGGGGTAATGAGGGCATCTCCTCATTAGATCCTTGAAGCGGTTCCAGGCTGCACACATAGTCTCACCCTCAGCCTGGGTGAAATTGGTGATGTCATTCACCATCTGGTTAAACCTCTCCATGGAAAAGAACTCAGCAAAGAATTTATTTGAGAGACTCTCCCATGATGGAATACTTCTTGCTGGTTGCCTTTCCAACCAATTCAAAGCCTTCCCCTTAAGAGTAAGAGGGAAACAGTCTCAGCCTGACTGCATCATTGGACACCTGGGGGTGTTTAGTGGAGTCACAGATCATCAGAAATCTGTCAATGAACCTGTGAGGGTCCTCATCAGCCTCTCCACCAAACTGAGCTCTCTCCACCAATTGAATATTGGAAGACTTAAGCTGCCAATTATTGTTACCAATATCAGGCTGAACAATGCTTGAGTTAGGCATATTAAAAGATGGAGTCAGAATAGTATCCATGAATGGATTGTCTGCAACATTGTTTGCGGCCATGATTTGTGATTCTTCAGGCAAGCTTCTTTCGAGCAAGTTTCCTGTTTCTCTTTTCAGTCCTTGTGATCTCAGAATCAAATGGAAATTCTGCAGTTTTAACTCGCATCAACTCAAAAAATAGATCAGTAGCACTTTTCAACAAGAATAAAAAAATAAAAAATTTAAAAAATAAAAAATAAAAAATAAAATCAAAAATATTCACAATATTCACAAATCCAATCTTTAAAATCAAGATTATATGATATAAGATAAACCAATCCCCGGCAACGGCGCCAAAAACTTGATGCTCTCCGGCAAGTATACCGATCGCACAAGTAATAAAGTGATAAGAAAAGTTCGTCTCCACAGGGATTGGGATCGAATATCAAATAAATTTTCTCTTAAGGAATGGAAGATTTCAAATAGGGTTTTTGACAAATATTGTCAATTTGATGGAAATTGAATTTTGAAAATAAAAGACTTATTTTTGTATTTTTATTTTGAGAAATAAAACAATAAAATTGAAAATTGATTTGTAAAGAAGATGAGAAAAACATTGTAGCCAGGGTTCATTCACCAAATGATCCCCGCTTTTTACTCCGGATTGATTTACACTAATTATTTATATAATCACTCAGATAAATTATCCTCTAAAAAAGAGTTAATAGTTAACCCTCAATTCCTTGCAAGGTTAACCCTTTAATCCCATGAGAAACCCCAATTCCTTGCAATGTTTCTCAAGGGATCAAGCAATGGGCGTGATAATTTAAGCATCTGCAATCGTATACACGTCTATTCCTAGCACGCATACAGATTGTTATCTTACCCCCTTTCGAGACCAAAACCCCAATATTCCTATCTAGGGTTTTGATCCTCAGAATATCCCCAACTATTAGATCGATCAATTCTAACAAAGGGAATATCAAATTCGCACAGAGTAATGATAAAGATAATTATATAAATCAAAAAACATAAACCAATCCTTCATATCAAGGGTTCACATATGGATCGTGACCCTGACTACAATAAAAATGATCTAGCCGATCAACATACTGATCGCTGATCTAAAATTCAACATAAACTAAAAATAAAAGAGAAAGAAAAAGAAGAAGAAGATGAAGAACGAAGAACGCGAAGAACTCCACAGCTGCCCCTTTCTTCTCCCGGTCCAGATCTGAATGAATGGAATGGTGGAGGACCACCCTTTTTATACTTGAGTTTATGGGCGTGGTCCATGTGATGTTGCGTGTACAGATAAGGATGACACTTCAGCGTGATGTAATGCTGACAAAGCATCCTATCATTATTTGCTGCAGTGCCAGCTGTGCTTTGACTCAGCGCTTTGATTACAGATTCTTTCCTTAATTGCTTCAGCGCTAATTGAGGATAGTTTGAAATGTGATGTAATGTTTAAATGCTCATCCTCGCAATTTTTTGAATCTCTTCCTTTTTAACTGGAACAAGATGAAGAACGAAGAATGCCACAGAGCCCTTCTCCTCCAGTCTCTCCAGATCCAGATGGAATGGAATTATCAAAATGTGTGAGATTTCCTCTGAAGACTGAATTGTGTGTCATGGAGTGTGTGGAGAGGAACCTTTGCATAGGTAGCAACTAGGGTTTCGCCGCATCTTCCAAAATTACCCCTGAAACGTGTAATATAATAATTAATTACAACTTTATTACCGAAACGTATAACGTAAAGATTTAATTAAAACTTTATTACGTAACTGAAGAATTAAATTAAAACTTATTACGTAATGAAAGAATTAATTAAAAACAGTTTTGAATTCAAATTTTGAATTCAAATTTTGAATTCAAATTTCGCTTCTTTTTCGTGTAAAAACACAACTAACAGGTGCATATTATTGACATACAAAGAATCAACATAATTAGCAAATATGTATTTAAATTGCTCTCTTATGACTCAATTCTTGTCAATTTTAACACAGAAAAATCACACTTGCCAGAGGCAACTATACTGCTCCTTTTGTGAGAATAATATACTTGAATGCCACACCTTTCAAAAAATATACCACACTGCACGACACTATAGTCGCTGAGGTACTTACTTACTATGGACCGAACACGTGGCACTTCCTCGATGGTTGGAAAAGCCTAGGAGGCTTGGTTGCCCAAAGTAGCTACCTTATGTAGTGACTTTGGGTTGGGTAAGACACCTGTCACTCATTTGATTAAAGTAGCCATGATATGCAACCTTATGTAGTCTAATGATTCAAAGTCGTTGGGTAAGGAAGCTAATTTGGCCTACTAAATAGACTTGCCCAATCTTGTAGGGCCAAAGTAGCTAACATATGTAGCTAGCTACTTTGGTCTTATAAAGCAACTAACGACCATACCAAAATTGTTAAGTCATGTTTGTGTTATTTTTTTACATTAATTTAAAATAAAAAATATAATATTAAGTATCCTATAGTTTACCATAACTAATACGCTGGGTAAGAAAAATAATTCAAATCAAACAACTTATGGTTTAATCCTATACTAAGAGAAAAATAAAATATAAAAAACTAAAATATCATTTATCCTAATTTTTCAAGTACCCAAAAATAATTACAATTAAATTAAATATATAAAACACAAATATTGAATAAAATATTAAAATTCATTTATAAAACTAATTCATTTAAGAAAAATAATTCATATTGAGTATTACAAGATTTTCGCAAAAGCCACCTTCTAGTTTCTAAATAATCATTTCGAGCAAACTTTGATATGTGGAAAGTTAATCAATACATTCAAACAATTCATAATATATAATATATCACAATTATAAAACTAATTCTAGCACATACAAAATATCAAAGAAGAAATTAAAGTGATAGAAATAAAAAGTTTAGAGTTTAGAGAATTACAAACACAATATATCTTGGTTCGGTCACCACCACTTGTGACCTACGTCCAGACTGAAGCCGCTCGACCAACTCTTTCACTAATGGTCAAGATTCATGGGTGCTTGACAAACCTTTACAATCTTCCAAGACTTCGGGTTCTTGGATACCTTACAATCTCCAAGTTTAAGGGTACTTAGAAACCTTACAATTCACTCCAAATTTACTTAGGTATTTGGCTACCTCTCAAACAATGGGTCTCACAACCCTTTCAACTCAAGAATACAAGGAGGGAAATATTTGGAAATGAATATACAATCTCAAAGTGCGGTTATACAACTTGAAGTACTATGGGTATATGGATTTTCAAGATATGAGCTCAAATATGTTTGATCTTTGAAAGACATGAAAGAATATGCAAATGATAGTGTAGAAGCTCTCAAAGCATCCTTAAGATGTGTAAGAATATGATCAAATTGTTTTAGGGACATAAGGAATGTATTTATAATGATTTTCTCAAAACTAGCAGTTATAGGCTTTCTGTCGCAGGGGAAATCGATTCCAATGAGTGGGAATTGATTCCCAACTTTTCCAGAGAGTGGGAATCGATTCCTGCTCATAAGGAATCGATTCCCAACCTGTTGGAAAGGTCGGAAATACGACATCAATAATATTGTTTCGTATTTTGCGCATAACTTAAGCTATTCTTGTTGGATTGATGTGATCTTGGTCTCGTTGAAAAGATAAAAGAAAGATCTACAAATCTTATGAAGAACACAAGATCTAAATCCATCATCTTGGACACGAAGAATTGTATTGAAGGAAGCATCAACATTATTCAGCAAATTCTAAGTTGAAATGTGTTCTAACTTGCTTCCAACCATTTTTTATGAAAGATCTTGACTTGATAAATATGTTTTGAAGTTATAAAACATGTCAAGGATATTTTACATGGGTTTCTCAAATTCCTTTCAAGTATATAAAGGTTTTGATTATGCAATTCGAAAAACATATTTACTTTGAGAAAAACTTTGAGCTTATGCAATGCAATCTACCATATACCCTCACATATATTATAAG
Organism: Gastrolobium villosum; assembly: GCA_032173675.1. Taxonomy (NCBI): domain Eukaryota; kingdom Viridiplantae; phylum Streptophyta; class Magnoliopsida; order Fabales; family Fabaceae; genus Gastrolobium; species Gastrolobium villosum. Next base: position 16,022 of record JAVKPL010004859.1, on the reverse strand, counting down.
TCTGAAAGATATATTCTAAATATGATTTTAGACTTAGTTTCATGTCTTATGTCTTGGATCATTAATTGAGCTTGATGCTTTGACTTGTTGGATATGACAATGCTTGACACTTTGTTGGTTTTGATCATTTTTCACCATGGTTATGATATTGAGCTTCTCATATATGTTGTCAATGGTTTCTTGTCTTTGATGTTAGTTTTGGTCTTCTAAATATTCCTTGTTGCTCTTGATCCAATCATTTTGCCACTTTGATATGTCATTACTCTTCTTTTGTGGCTACATCATACATCTTCAATATCAACATATGGTTGATGCTTTTTCCTCTTGATTAATACTCTTCTCTTTTTCTTGTTGCCACTTTGTAATCATCAAAACATACATTTTATCTACAATGAACTCATGTCGAAATGGTTTGATACTATGCGATTGGATAAGTAGACGTGTCGTATTTGATTAAACACCATGCAATCGTCTATAAAGGGTTTCTAAATGAATGCAGGGATTCCGATTTGTTTAAGGTAAACCATAATTTGGTAATTATTGTCCGATGATGGATGTCCTAGGAATCCAAACTCTAGGTTTGTTGTTTTTAAATTGATAAATACTTTTTATTTTAATCATACTTTAATTTCTCGTTTAAAGTCTAATCATATTAAAAATCCATAAGTAGACGCGTCAGATTTGTACAGGCGAGTGAGGCCCACGTGCAGCCACTTCAGGCGGCGCGTGGGGGCGCGTCCGGCGTCCTTTCAGGATTTTTTGGCCACCATTCTTCGTGTGCTTCTGTCCCCTTTTATGCCATATGGTTGGTTACTGAGATCGGACATCGAAAAGTCACAAACACGTCTAAACAGTGACAAATGTCATTTTCTTTGCATCTTCTTTAATTACAATTTTTGTAATACGACAAAAAAAATGAAATAAAAAAATTAAGAAGAAAAACTAATCATATGGGATTAGCCTCCTTGTTACAACCAAGAAAATCCTATCATGTATTAAAGCCAAAACTAAATATAAAAACATCAATTTTTATAGAAAAAAGTTATAAAGATACACATGCAAAATACATACCAATAAACATAGAACCCTTGTTGCCATATATCACGAAGCAAAACTAATTATATGAAAATTGTAAATCAAAATTAGATCCATGATAAACTATGGTTTACCATGTTTTAAAGCTACTTTATGCGTTAATTACGTAGTAAATTGCATGGGAATTAAGGTTTTATAGTAAAAGAGCTTGAAGATTGGATTTTGAGATAACATTTTGTAATCTTGCTTGTTTCGAAGGTCAATTGAATAAAAAGTATCTAAACAAAGTAAGGAACTTGGAAGATAAAGTTACAGATCAAATGAAGTCAGAGTGAAGCAAGTTACAAGCAATACAAGGGAAAAGAGAGAAGGCTCCAGTGGAATAGAACAACAAATTTGGCCAAATCCAATCAAGGAGAGCGCTCAAGCGTTCAACAACGAGCTTAAGTGCTCTAAGAGGAGAAAATTTCCTGTCGAGGAGCACGCTCGAGCGCTCTTGATGCTCACCGGCAAGTATACCGATCGCACTAGTAATATAGAAGTAAGTAAAGTATCGTCTCCACAGGGATTGTGATCGAATATCAAATAATCGTGTTCTTTTAGAATGGAGGAGTTCAAAAAGGTTGTGACAAATATTGTCAATTGGGTGAAAATGAGAACTGAAAATAAAGACTTATTTTTGGGTTTTTATTATGAATAAAAACAATAAAAATGAAAATTGATTTGAAAAAGGGATGAGAAAAGCATTGTAGCCAGGATAAACTCACCAAATGATCCCCGCTCTTTACTCTGTATTGATTTACAATACTCATTTATATAATTACATAGATAAATTATCATCTAAAAGATTTAATAGTTAACTCTCAATTCCTTGCAAGGTTAACCCTTTAGCCCCAATTGGAACTCCAATTTCTTGCAATGTTCCGCATGGATTTAAGCATTAAACGCGATAAATTAAATATCTGCAATCTAATATAGAAGTAAGTAAAGTATCGTCTCCACAGGGATTGTGATCGAATATCAAATAATCGTGTTCTTTTATAATGGAGGAGTTCAAAAAGGTTTGTGATAAATATTGTCAATTGGGTGAAAATGAGAACTGAAAATAAAGACTTATTTTTGGGTTTTTATTATGAATAAAAACAATAAAAATGAAAATTGATTTGAAAAAGGGATGGGAAAAACATTGTAGCCAGGATACACCCACCAAATGATCCCCGATCTTTACTCTGTATTGATTTACAATACTCATTTATAAAACGTCTATTCCTAGCACGTATACAGATTGTTACCCTACTCCCTTTCAAGATCAAAACCTCAATATTTCTATCTAGGGTTCTAACCCTCAGACTATCATCAATTATTATAGTGATCAATTCTAATAATGAAAATAGAAATTAAGCGCAGAGTAGTGATAAAGATAATCATATAAACGAGTAAAAATAAATCAATCCTTTGTATCAAGGGTTCACATATGGATCGTGACCCTGACTACAATAAAAAAAAACTAGCCAACCATTGACATGGCTAGAAATCCGATATTCAACAAAAACATAAAATAAAAGAGAAGAAGATGATGATCTGTAGAAGAATCCTTCTGAGCACCACCATCGACCTCCTCTGAGTGTAATGAGATAGGATCAGGGTTCTGGCTAGAAGATCCTATTTATAAGCCTCTTTTCCTTCTTCCAAAAATACCCTCGGACAGCACGGTGTAACTTTCCCGCAAACCGGCGCTAGTTGGCGCCGGTTTGGCGCTAGTTGGCTCCGTGCTTCTGCCAAAACTTGAATTCTCCAGGGAAATGGCGCCAGTTGGCGCCATTGTGGCGCCACTGGGCGCCATTATGCTGTCAGAATGTTGTACTTCAAAGCGGCGCTTAGCTTCATTCTTGGCGCTACTTGGCTCCATTTTGATGCTAAGTTGCGCCATGCTTTGGACGCTGTGCAATCTGAACACTGGCGCCACTAGGCGTCGTGCCATTGCATATTCGTGCAATTCTTCAAGGAACTGGCACCAATTGCAAAGCTCCGCTGTGAAATTCGTAAAGTGGCGCGGGTCCGCGTCAGTGTGGCGCCAATCTGCGCCATGTTGCTGGAATTTGTACTCTTCTGCACCCGTGTGGAATTGCGTTAACAGGATTTTTATAATTTTCACTTCTTTTTCCTGTAAAAATACAACCAATATGTGAGAAATACCCTTAACATAGAAGAATCAATATAATAAGCAAATATGTATTTAAATTGCTCTTTTATTACTCAATTCTTTATAATTTCCAGCTTGGAAAACCACATTTGCCAGAGGCACATCAAACCATTCCCAGATTTAAACGTTGCTGTCCCCAGCAATGTACAAGACTCAATCCAAACATGATAACATAGCATAACATCACACATACAATAAATAGATCACTATGCTAAGCATGACTGAATCAATGCATAGAACTCCTAACAATGTCTTCTATTCTTATGAAAAATGTCAGAAACTAACTTCAACGCCTTTCACCAAGATAAATGTATAACGCTCAACACTCAAGTGTTTGAGGGAGTAACAATCACTCAATTCATCATAGCAATAGCACTACCATAAGCTTGATCATATTCTCAAGTTTCTAAAGATGAAGAACATTAACACATGCACAATTGATCAAAAGGACTTTTCATGGATATAATTTTGCCTAGCTTAAAGGTAGGAATTTATGGGAAGTAGCTAAAATTATGAGTTGAGATTGGAAAATTGATATACACTTTAAAACAATCAAATCTCAAACAAATTCCAGCTCCAATATTCTTTAAGATCATGGGTTCATCCCTTTTATATTCCATTTTTTTTCTTCACATTGCTATAGACCCTTTCAAAAAAATTCAAAGAAATATTTTATATTTCTTCTCTTCTTTTCTTTTTGACATATTACTTAGCTTCAGTGGAGCTTACCCCAATCAATTTTCTTTTCTTGTCAAGTGTTTCAATCTCAATAAAGGTAAGACAATATGAATATGGCTAAGCAATCAGCAGGAATTATGAACAAAAAGGGGTTAACAATGGAAAAATCAAACATGTGGGCTATCTGGCTAAGGCTAATAAGAATAAAATTGTCTTAATCATTTCAATCAATGTATGCATCATAGATAAACATAACAAGTTTTAGAATGCTATCACAGTGAGGTCTATCAAGAATAAAAATAAGTGTTTAAGCACAAAACCTCACCAGCTATTATGTCAAGCTAGACTTTCAAAAGAAACATCAGACATTATTAATCATTCAAGCACAAAATTTAGACAAACGAGCAATCATGAAATCTACTCATGCCCATACAAAATCATGCCAGAAGTTCATACAAAACATGTTCTCTATGATGAAATCAGTCCAATTTACTAGGGAAAGCACATCTAAACTTGGGATTTGCTCAGAAAACATTTTCCATAATTTTTTTTAAAAATACAGAGCACACAAAATAACTACAAAAATAACTAAGAAAAATTTAAAAGAGTTAGAATATCTCTCCTGATAAAAGAATTTCAGTTCCAAGATGCAAGCCTACCATTCCCAGATTTAGAGAATTGTTGTCCTCAGCAATAAGTAAACCACAAGATGGGTGAAAAACCTGCACAATGGAACAAACAGTGGCATATAGGATAAACTATAACGCGCACATTAAAACATCAGAGAGAGATATACCAACACACAGTAACTAAAAACACGAAACAGAAAAATAAGCTAATATACAAAATCTCCTTCAGCAAGGAGATATAATCAACCCTCCATGTCATCACCCTCAGTAGTGTGGGATGACTCGGCAAATAGAGGATCCGGTGGTACTGGATGCCTTGGTGTAAGAGACCATTATTCCCAGATTTGGTCCAAACCATGAAGCCATGTGAGGAACTCTTTGAAGCATTGATTTTTCTGAGAGATAGAGTCTCAGTGTCTCTTGTCAAAGACTTTTCTTTTTGCGATCTTGTTTTGTCGGTGATCCACACATATCGACCATCCAGTATCAAAAAGTTTGACCACCTCATTTCTCAGTACCTTTTTCAGTTTAGGATGACGCCTCCCTTGAGGTTTCCTCCCAGGTTTGTCATCATCCTCATTGATAATTTTGTGGGTACGGGAAAAGGGATCTTTATCTTTCAAATCAGTCTCATGTTCCCTCAGTGCTTTAATCACCGCCTCCTTATTACCCAAGAAGACATCTTTTAGATTTTAAGGAGGCTCCTTCAATTCTACTTTTGAGGCACTATCTTCTTTGTTATCATCTTTCTTTAAGACATCAAGACTAAAACAATCGTCTTTATCAGAAGAATATTTTATAGAGTTAAAGACGTTGATGGTAACAATTTCATCATCCATTCTTAACTCAAGCTTCTCATTTTCAACATCAATCATTGCACGAAATATAGCTAAGAAAGGTCTACCCAAAAGAAGAGGCATTTCATTTTCTGCCTCCATATCAAGCACCGCAAAATCAGCAGGAAAGATGAACTTGTCCACCTTCGATACCAAATGAATATTTAAAGAGCATGTAATTTTCAACTGTAAAATTCTAATGTGAACTAACCCAAGGAAGTTCGGGATCATACGATAATGTAGTAAGGATGCCTTACTTTGGCTAAGAGCACGATCACTCAGTAACCATTCACATTTAGAGACCCTTAGAGGTTGGGCATTTAGTAGTTTCAATTAAAAATTTCATGTTCTTTGTTATATTTATTATTACAATTATTATTGAAATAAAATTGTTATCATAAACATACTTAAAGATGATGATGTTTTTCATTATATTGGTTGGAATGATTATAGTTTAAAACCTCAATATTATTGGGATTTATCTTATACTGTGTATGTTTCTTCATGCTAACTTGTCCAAAAGAAAGCAATGCCGAGTATTTGCATGAACAATGATGGATGGGGAATGATGGTCACAACTGATGAGGAGAAAACTGAGTTCTGTGTGCTAGTTGGAGTTCAGGGTATACAGAGGCGAACCCACGGGAGGGGCTAGGGTTGGCCACCGCCCCTCCCTGTTTCTTAGAAAAAAAATTTGCTATATATATATATATATATAATTTTGGGCTGAAAAAAAAATTAATTTTGGACTAAAATATTAAGTAATTGGGCTGAAAATTTCAAAAAAACTTAAACAAACACAACTTTAGAAATTGAAATTGTAGTTTTTTCCCAAAGGAAGGAGCATACTTGTAGGGCTGAAGAAAACATTTCAAAGTCTGGCACACTTAATTATCAAGAGGTTGGCGAAAATCATTGTCAAAGAAGACAACAGCAAAACACACAAACAGGGGTTCCAATTTTCTAAGCTAAATATTGGCGGAGGAAAAGAGCCTGCATCTATTGTCGAATGGAAGATAATCAAGACCAGACTTCAAAATTGAATGGAAAATCAATTTCTTGATGATTCTTTGATTACATATTTTGAAAAAGAAATTGTCTTGAATTTTAGCACTTTGATAATATGAAAAAACGTAGAGCAAGAGTTAAGTGAATTGACCTTAAATTTTGTAATAAAACTCTTTCAAACTTTTTATATTAGGTTCATATATAATTGTATGTATTTTTCTTAATAATATAAAAAAATATTTGCCCCCTCCTCTATAAAAATTTCTGGGTCCGCCACTGGGGGTATAGCAATCATTTTCTACCTGGACAAAGACAACATAGTTTCGTTCATCATGGATTGTTAATTATGATAAGGCTGATACAATTTTCATACTTAATGTAACAAATAAATAAAAGTTGGAAATAAGCCCCGCTAATTAAATGGCCTACGTGCCACTACCACTAATATAATGTAATCCTAGTAAGTTCAAGGAATTTACTTAACTTTACCTCTAATATGTAAGGGATAGGTTATTATGCCTACTCCCTATTTTCCTACCTTTACCTACCCCTCTCATCACCGTTGGATTAAAATTTGATCCAACGGTTCATATTGAAAACATAAATAAAACCTTTTTACCTCCTTTCTCTCTCCTCCCGCTTCTCTCTCCTCTCCTTTCTCTCTTCTTACGCTATACCTAATTGAATTTTTTATGCTACTCATCGCCGATGTCTGCCGCGCTTGTAGCTGTGAATTTTGGTTAAATTTCTGAATTTTTTAAATCATCTATCTTGAAAAGCACCGTTGCTGACTTCCCCTTAAGGTATAACTCGTGGTATTCATCTGATTCGTGTATTCATCTGACTTCCCCTGAGTTTCAACGATATTATAGGAAGCAATTCTATTACCTTTCCTTCAAATGTTTTCAAGAATTTTGCATAGACGAATCAGATGAACTTGTGGTATTCAAGTTTTGTACCTCACGATCCATGAGCATGTCCATTAGTCGATGAAATTTAAACAACAATATAGCTTCCTGTAATGAAATTTAATCAACAATATTAGACGATCCATGAATGTGCTATCACCATCCGTTGATTTTTGAAATTTAGGGAAAGTCAGATGAAATTCAAGGGTGCTTTTCAAGCAAGATGATTTAACAAAATCAGAAATTTAACCAAAATTCAAAGCTACAAGCGCGGCAGACATCGGCGATGAAGGGCGTAAAAATTTTAATTAGGTATAGCGTAGGAAGAGATAAGGGGGAGGAGAGAGAAAGGGGAGGTGAGAGAAAGGAAGTAAAAGATTTTTATTTATATTTTCAATATGAACCGTTAGATCAAATTGTAATCCAACGGTGATGAAAGGGGTAGGTAAAGGTAGGCAAATAGGGAGTAGGCACAATAACATATCCCAATATATAATTATCTTTAAAGGTTTTCTGTCATTTGCTTTCTTTTATTCTTTTAAGCTTTTGAATTTTTTATTTTTTTTTACTATTAATGATTGATGAATGTGATATTTTTATATTTGCTAGCTATAGAGCATGTTTCACGAAAAATATGTCATATTGCATGCTATAAAAAGAGAGGCTTAAGCCCATGTATGAGAATCCTTTCTTTGATACATTTAAGCTGATTAATCAAATACTGACTTAAGTATCATAGTGCCTAATAAGTACCCATCCCTCATGTTCCAGCCAAATCACACAAAGAATCAATGAAGATCCTATCCGGCAAAATCATCCCAATTAAAAGAGATCTCGTTGCATCCATTTATTATAATTTTTATTGGACCAAGTTCATGTCTATAGTCATTAGATTAGATTGGTAACTAATTTTCCCAATTTTTTTATACATGATCAAATTGATAAAAAAGCGTGATATGCAAATTACGTGAGTTGATTCTATAAAATAAAATTATTGAGTCTTAATTATGAGGAAAGTTATATTTACAACATATTTTCATTTACAACATTTTACAATCATATATTAACTGTTGATTTTCGTCAATCAATGGTTGATATGCTCCCAGCATATATACTTTTATAGATCAAAAAGCAGGAAATCAGATCTAAAACTGTGTATAAAAGTGTATATGTGGTGAAATTATTGAATAAAAATTGTCAGACACTCTCTCACTCAGATTCTCCATGTTTACAGGAGAAAAATGACAAATAAAGGAGCTGGAAGAGAAATCAGACAGAAGCTCCACGCTCCAAGCGTGGGAACCCACGCTTGAAGCGTGGGAAAAGACTTCAAGACAGTGAGTCTACGCTTCAAGCGTAGAACTCTACGCTTGAAGCGTGGAGAAGACGAAAAAAGGCAGAAGCTCCACGCTTGGAGCGTGGATCCTGCGCTCCAAGCGTAGGGCTGAGATGGACAGCTGTCAGTTGCGAGAAAAGGAGGATTCTCAGGTTATAAAAAGGGCATAAGGCAACCCTAGGAAGACACTTTTCATTCGGGACAAAATTCTAGATCATTCAGAGGCGGAAGCTTTGGAGAAATCTCTTCTTCTACCTTTCTGTAGTTCTGATAGTTTATGTTTTCGTTTGAATACTTGATTCTAGCCATGATAATGGTTGGCTAGAACCTCTTTGCTGTAGTTAGGGTCACGAACCCTTGTGAACCCCTGATACAATGGATTGAGTTTTTATTGATATATTTATCTTTTGAATTTCGTTCTATTCTGATCGTATTGTTATTGTTATTATTAGATCCGATCAATCTAGTAAGTAATAATAAATCTGAGGATTAGGGCCAACAAGAGGGATCTGAGGTCTTTAATCCAGAAAGGGAATAGAACGACGGTATGAACATGATCTAGGGATAGACATGATTCATATTGTAGATGTTTTAATTATCGATCTTTATGCTTGATCTCATATAGGGCACCTCAAGAAATTAGGGTTCTATATGAGATTAAAGGGTTAATTCCTCAAGGGATTGAGAATTAACTATTGATACCTTTATCTGATAATTATCTAATTTCACGATTTATATATTAATATTTAACTTAATCCAGAGTAAAAGGTGGGGATCATCGGTGAGTGTTCTCTAACTGCAGCGTTTTTCTCATATATTCAAACCCTTATTTTATTGGATTCTTTATTTTTCAAAAAGAACAAAAACACGTCTTTTTATTTTACAAATCAAATTCTCACACAATCCTGACATTCGTGTCAAAAACATCTTGCAATATTTAATCTTAAAAAGGATAGTTTAATTGATTTGGACACACTCTCTGTGGATACGAACTTGACTTATCATTGTATTACTTGCGCGATTCGGTACACTTGCCGATTCACGTCAAGTTTTTGGCGCCGTTGCCGGGGAGTGTTTTTCTTAAATCAATTAATCTTGATTTTAAAGATTAAATTGTTTTTATTTTATTTTATTTTATTTTTGTTTTGAATCTGTGCTACTAATCTTTTCTCTAAAGTTGTATGCAAAGCAGTGCTTTCCTAACGAATTGCTCAAAGAGAGAAGGAAAGAAAAAGGGCACAGACAACTCCCATTCCAGTAGCTGAAACCCTAGAGATGGCTGCTCCTAATCAGAATGCTGATCCTAGGATGAACACCATCCTCACGCCTATATTCAACAGGCCCAATGCTGGAATTGTTCCACCAGAACTTGGGAACAATCAATGGGAGCTCAAGTCCAACATCATTCAGTTGGCCGAGAGAGAAAAGTATGGAGGAGAGGACAATGAAGATCCTCACAGATTCGTTGACAGATTTTTATGAATCTGTGACTCTACAAAGCCTCCACATGTTTCTGATGATGCAATACGATTAAGAATTTTTCCTTTTTCTGTTAAGGGAAAAGCTCTTGATTGGATGGAAAGACAACCTGCTGATAGCATCATTTCTTGGGAAAACTTGTCTGAAAAATTCTTTGCAGAATTCTTCCCCATGGAGAAATACAACAACATGGTGAATGATATCACCTCCTTCAAACAACAATTTGGAGAGACCATCTGCGCTTCTTGGAATAGATTCAAGGCCCTCATGAGAAAGGTTCCTCATTATAACCTATCTCAAGGGGACCAAGTGAGAGTCTTTTTCAATGGTTGTCTACCGGAGACGAAACTGGTCATTAATACTGCAGCAGGCGGTTCTTTGGGTGATAAGCTAGCTTCAGAGTCATACCATCTGATTGACAAGTTAGCTAAAAATGAGAATGAAACATCTACAAGGACAGGAAAAAGGGAAGCAGTGCCAATCAATGATAATAATGCAATGCTGGTAGAGCAAAAGTTGTTGTCACAACAAATGACCAATCTGAATGCAAAGTTTGAAAGGATGCAGCTTTCTAAAGTTCAAGCAAGTGCAGTTGTTCTTGACTGTGAATATTGTCATGAAGATCATGACACCAATGCTTGTCCTACATTGATGTCTTCAGATTCTGCTCAACAAGTGCAGGTAAATGGCATTTGGTATGATCAGCGCCCTAATCAGCAAAATTTCTCAAGGAATCAGAATAATTCTGCTGGTGGTAATAATTACCAAAGGAAAAGTTACCAAGGTACTGGTTTAGATATGACATCAGACAACTATCTAAAACCACCACCTATTCCAAAAAAGGAGCCTTCCGACCTGGAGCGTTTAGTAGGAACATTAGCACAAAGTACTAACGCTTTTATGGAGGAGAGTAAGGCTAATCAAAGAAGTACCAATGCTTTCATTGAGGAAAGCAGAGCTGATTCCAGGAATACGAAAGCTTCAATCAAGAACCTGGAATATCAGATTGGTCAACTTGCCCAACAGTTATCTGATAGAGCTCCAGGTACCTTTCCTGGTAACACTACTACCAACCCCAAGGAAGATTGTCTGGCAGTTACAACTAGAAGTGGGAAAGTGGTATCATCCCCACCAAAACCTATAGAAGAGGAAAAGAAGATTGAACAAGAGGAGAAATCTGAAAAAGAAAAGGAAAAGTCTCCTGAAATATTGAAACCAACTGATGATGAGAAGGAGCCAGCTACTCTTCCAAAAGAAAAATTTGAACTTAGTGAAGAGTATCTTATGAAAATGGCACCTTATCCTGGAAGGTTGAAGCCAGAATTAAAAGCAAAGAGTTATGACAGATTTCTTGATCTTTTCAAGAAATTGCATGTGAACATTCCGTTTGCTGAAGCATTGGCTAATATGCCAAATTCATGAAAGATCTCCTTTCCAGGAAGCAAAAGCTACAGGAATGCCAAACAGTTGCACTTACTGAGAAGTGCAGTGCTATTATCACTAGGAAGTTTCCTCCCAAACTTCGTGATCCTGGAAGCTTCAACATTGAAATTGAAATAGGAGACACAAAGATTGGCAAAGCTTTGTGTGATTTAGGGGCGAGTATTAATCTGATGCCCTTATCTGTTTGTAAAGCCTTGGGGATCACTGAATTGAAGCCTACTTTGGTTTCTCTTCAGCTTGCTGATAGATCCTTAAGGAAGCCAAGTGGAATAGTCGAAGATGTTCTTGTAAAAATTGACAAGTTCATCTTTCTGGCTGATTTTATTGTGCTTGATATGGAGGTAGAGAATGAAATGCCTCTCATATTGGGTAGACCTTTCCTGGCCACAGCCCGTGCAATGATTGATGTAGAGCAGGGAAAGCTGGTGCTAAGGATGAATGAAGACACAATCACTGTCAATGTCTTTGATGCAATAAAAAGACCATATGATGATAGTGATTGTTTTGAAATTAATGTCTTAGAGGAAGTGATGCAAGAAGATGAAACTCCCTTGCAAGAATTGACTGTTGAATTGCAAGAGAGAGATCATATCCCTTTTGAGGAAGACATTAAAGTTGATGATGAGTTGCTTGAACAGAAAACTTCTGACAAAGAAATAGGTGCTCCTAAAGTTGATCTTAAGGAGTTACCTCCTGCCCTAAAGTATATGTTCCTGGGTGACAATGAAACATATCCAGTGATCATAAATAACAGGTTATCTGCTAATGATGAGAAGAAACTGAAAGAAATTCTTTTAAAGCATAAGACTGCTTTAGGATGGTCCATGGCTGATCTTAAGGGTATAAGTCCTTCTTTCTGTACGCATAAAATTCTCATGGAGAATGATATCAAACCTGTAAGGCAGCCTCAAAGAAGATTAAACCCCATGATGAAAGAAGTGGTAAGAAAAGAAGTAGTCAAACTTCTTGATGCAGGTATGATTTATTCAATATCAGATACTGCATGGGTAAGTCCTGTACAAACTGTGCCAAAGAAAGGGGGTGTCACTGTGGTGAAGAACGATAAGGATGAATTAATCTCTACCAGGACAATTACTGGCTGGCGAATGTGTGTTGACTATAGAAGGCTTAATGAAGCAACTAGGAAGGATCATTTTCCTCTCCCTTTTGTGGATCAAATGCTGGAGAGGTTAGCAGGTCATTCTTATTATTGTTTCCTTGATGGATACAGTGGTTATAATCAAATTGCAGTGACTCCTGAAGATCAGGAGAAGACAGCATTCACTTGTCCTTTTGGCGTTTTTGCCTATAGGAGAATGTCGTTTGGATTATGCAATGCACCTGCCACTTTTCAGAGGTGCATGTTATCAATCTTCTCAGATATGGTAGAAATGTTCTTGGAGGTATTCATGGATGACTTTTCGGTATTTCTTGTTTTGATGATTGCTTAGGCAACTTATCTAAAGTACTGAAAAGATGTCAGGAGACAAACCTGGTCCTTAACTGGGAAAAATGTCACTTCATGGTCCAAGAAGGCATTGTGCTTGGACACAAAATTTCTAAGGAAGGTATAGAAGTTGATAGAGCAAAACTAATGCTCATTGAAAAACTACCTCCTCCAATTAATGTTAATGGAGTGAGAAGTTTCCTTGGTCATGCTGGCTTTTATAGAAGATTCATCAAAGACTTCTCTAAAATTGCCAAGCCACTAAGTCAACTTCTAATGAAAGACAATGAGTCTGTTTTTGATGATGCGTGTCTTAAAGCCTTTAATTTGCTAAAGGAAAAGCTCACTACTGCTCCTGTCTTGGTTTCACCTGATTGGAGTATGCCATTTGAGTTAATGTGCGATGCTAGTGATCTTGCTATTGGTGCTGTTCTTGGCCAACGAAGAAACAAACTGTTGCACGTAATTTACTATGCTAGCAAAGTTCTGAATGAAGCACAGGTAAACTATGCAACAACAGAGAAGGAGATGCTCGCTGTGGTCTATGCACTTGATAAATTTAGACCATATCTCCTTGGTGCCAAGACCATCATTTTTACTGATCACGCAGCAATAAAGTATTTGATCTCTAAACAAAATGCCAAACCACGACTGTTAAGGTGGATGTTGTTATTTCAAGAGTTTGATTTAGAGATAAAAGACAAGTCAGGGATGGAAAATAAAGTTGCTGATCACTTATCAAGAATCCGAGAGAAGACCCTACAAGATGATCCTGCTTTAGAGATCAACGATTATTTTCCGGACGAACAAGTCCTTGCAATCTCTGTGAAATTGTCTGAAGAACCAATTTTTGCACTGCATATGGAACCATGGTTTGCTAATTTTGTAAATTTTAAGGTAATCAAGAAAGTACTTCCTGATCTCACAAAGCAACAAGTGAAAAAGTTTTTACATGATGCTAGGAGGTATGTATGGGATGATCCATTCCTGTATTTCCAATGTGCTGATGGAATCTTGAGAAGATGTGTATCAGAATTGGAAATCAAGGAGATTTTATGGCATTGTCACAATTCTGATTATGGTGGCCATTTTGGTGGAAACAGAACTGCCCAGAAGGTATTGCAAAGTGGGTATTACTGGCCTACTCTTTTCAAAGATGCCAGAGAGTATGTTGAAAAGTGTGAAAGATGCCAGAAGACAGGGAACATTTCCCGAAAAGATGAAATGCCTCTAAACACTATTATGGAGGTGGAATTATTTGATTTATGGGGGATCGATTTCATGGGACCGTTCCCATCGTCCTATTCCAACCAGTACATTTTGGTAGCTGTGGACTACGTTTCTAAATGGGTTGAGGCAACAGCTCTTCCTACTAATGATGCCAAGGTGGTTGTAAACTTCCTGAGAAAGAATATCTTTACCAGGTTTGGAGTGCCGAGAGCAATCATAAGTGATGGAGGCTCTCATTTTTGCAATAAGCAGTTTGAAAATCTGTTAACAAAGTATGGTGTCAGGCATAAGGTCGCTACACCTTATCATCCGTACAAGTGGCCAAGTGGAAGTTTCCAACAGGGAACTGAAGCGAATCCTGAAAAGACTGTTAGTATATTTCTCGGAAGGATTGGTCGAAGAGACTGGATGATGCACTGTGGGCATACCGAACTGCATACAAAACTCCGATAGGAAAGTCTCCCTATCAGCTTGTGTACGGGAAAGCTTGTCACTTACCTGTGGAGCTTGAACATAGAGCCTTTTGGGCTATTAAATCCTAAACTTTGATGCCACAGCAGCTCTTGAGAAACGAAAGTTTCAACTGTTAGAGCTTGATGAGTTTAGGAATTCAGCTTTTGAAAGCTCCAGAATTTATAAAGAAAAAGCTAAGAAATATCATGATAGCAAAATTGTACACAAGGAGTTTGAAGCCTGGTCAGCAGGTATTTGTTGCATACTTCCGATTGAAACTTTTTCCAGGGAAGTTGAAATCCAGGTGGCAGAGGACCTTTCGTGATTAAAAAGGTCTTTCCATATGGTACTGTTGAAATATCTTCCATGGAGGAAGACAGACCCTTCGAAGGTCATAGGATGCTTAGGTCGTAGTTTTTATGTGGATAACCAGGATTAAGTTGTGGCCTTGCGCCTTCATTCCATTGCAACTTAAAAGAGGTAACCGTCAGGCTCGGGACGTTAAACACGCGCTAGTTGGGAGGCAACCCAACGTTCTTATCCTGTTAATTGTATTTTGTTTTCATTATTTTTCTTTAGGTAATCAGAGAAAAAATAAAAAAAATGAATGAAGGAGGAAAGTGAAAAATCCAGTGAGTCTACGCTTGAAGCGTAGAACTCTATGCTTCAAGCGTAGAAAGAAAAAAAGAGAACAGAGGGTCTACGCTCCAAGCGTAGAACCCTACGCTTCGAGCGTAGAAAAGATGCTTGAACAGAAGCTGAGCGCTTCAAGCGTGGGAACACACGCTTGGAGCGCAGGAAACTCAAGAGGACAGAAGTCCCACGCTCCAAGCGTAGAACCCTACGCTTGAAGCGTGGGAAGGGAATTTAAAGAGTCAGAGACAGAAGGTCTACGCTTCAAGCGTAGAATCCTACGCTTGAAGCGTGGATGAAGAATGTGGAACGTCAAGGGCAGTAAGTCTACGCTTGAAGCGTAGAACTCTACGCTTCAAGCGTAGAACTGGGTTTAAGTGAACCCTATTTCTTTTCTTCCCCAGCGCCGCGCCACTTCCCACCTCCTCTCTTCTCTTTCTTTTCTTCTCCTCTCTTCTCTCCCTCACTCTCCCCCTCTTCACCACCATTCACCACCATCACTCCACCACCATTCAACAACCACTACCATCACACTCTTCTCTCTCTCTCATTCTTCCTCCTTCCATCTAACCACTCTTCACCACCGCGCACCGCCACCATCTCCCACCACCGTTCATCTTCTCCACCGTTTGATGTGGGCAGGAAATCAAGTCTCGCAGATAAATTTCGATAGCAATACGATGAGTCAGGTATGCACATGGCCA
>JAVKPL010004858.1:0-22534 GCA_032173675.1 Gastrolobium villosum | reverse complement strand
TCCATTGTGAGTTGGGATGTCTTTTTTCTCATAATGATGCAGAAAAATCGACCACACTGATAACATATTATTCAACAATATGGAATGGTTTCAATAGCCCATTTGCCCTCATATTGTTACAAACGGAGATGTCATAGGTGAACTGAGTGTTGGAAGATGGAAAGACCATTAATTAGTTGTCTTCATTATTATTATATCTGACAATTAAAAATCATAGTTAGTGTTCCAAGCCGTAATTCCAAATTGATAAGTGTTGGTGGGCGCTTATTTATGAATGGATTTAAGATCCCATCGGTTATTGGTTTGATTTTTAATAGGATTCTTAATTTCATGTGGTAGTCAAACCAAAAAATTCATAAAAATCAATATATATGAAAATGACTCGTCTTACCCGAAAGGAGACTCCATTTGTGTGGACACATGAGTGTGAGGAGTGCTTCCAGGAGTTGAAGGAGAGACTGACTACTGCTAATTATAAGGAAAGTAAATTTTTTTGAAAAAGGAAAATTAAAATTGGTATCTTATTAAGAAAATTAAATTAGAGAACATAATTTAATTTGCACAATAAAAAATAATATTAAAAATAAACTAATATAAAATTTAAATCTATTTGAAAATTGAACACCAAACTAAACAAAAAACACCATTGCAGTTTGAATTAAACAAAATGAAATTAAAGACTTCACATTGTCATTTTACAAAATACCATTATCTCAGCGTCCGCAATACATTTTTCGCATTTCATCAAATGATCATCATCACCTACATCCTTCTCTAATACTGATAATTCATTTGAATTATTTTTCCATTTACACATCTTAGAATGACATAGACAAAAGTTTTATTTGGCAATACTTCTTTATGCAACCACATACTTCGGATGAAATGTTTCACACCCTGTCTTCACGTTTCTAAATTTGTCGATTCTCTTAAAGAACAAAAAACATCAAATCCTATATTTCTTTGTTCCTGATTTTTTCCATTCATCAAAACCATGCTATAAACAGATTTTGCTTCATTGTGACCGTTCACAATTTCAATTTTCAACATTTCATTTGCAACATTCTCCATAAAAGAAGTTGAACATTTTCTGAAATATTGGATCATTCCTTTTCGGTACAGAATTTCTGGGTTGCAACTATCCTCACATCATTTCAAGAATAACAATTGCCACTCCCTGTTAAACCTCTTCAGGGGACACAGTTCAAACTCTAACAATTCAGAACTGTACACTTTTGATGCTTTGTCGAATTCTCCTTCACCCTCACAATCCATTTCTACTATATGCCATAAGGGTTTTTTGTCGCTTATCCATTCCAGTGAAGCAATTGCGAACTTCTCTAACGAAGGATGTTTATACACAAAATCATGCTCTGCAATTGCCAAAAAAATCTTTGCAACAGAGTTTGACATTGCTCATATCTTCAATTGAATGGGCGCCAACTTTGCAAAAACGTACAATAACAAATCATTTGGAAGAGGTTTAACATCAACCATTGTTTTATTTACATTCGTATGAGTTTCAACAATTTAGAAAGATTTTTTTAAAGGATCGTAGGCAGATCTTGGGATAGAAGAAGGGTTATGGATATATAAATACATAAGTACATATGTATATATATCATTCAAATGGGCTATTTGAATGAAATGACTGTTCGTATTCCCCACAACTTTTAACTGCTAAGCCTTTTCTTAAACCAATAGGCTGTTGATTCGCCAATGGACTTTCTCTCTTATTAATATTTACCATGCTGATTGAGAATCCCAACAGCCATCAGGGGTATTCATCACTCATCATTAAAAGCCCTATCGTTTCCAATGTAACATATAACAATACCAAATTATTGCAATTATGGATTCTTCGATATTTTTAATTTCAAAATTAATTACACTTGATAACACAAAACGTGGAACAAAAAATGAATTTGTATTGGTTGTTGGAATTGCAATTAGTTTTCCAATGAAATAACTTGAATCGTCAATCTGTCATTATCATGATACAAAGAAAACAACACGTAAAATAATAGCATTCCAAGCAAAATACAAATATAGAAAATCCAATTACACTGCAGACATTGTACAAAACAAATGGACTTCAAAATCTGCCTTGCAAAACAAACACGTAATCCATATTCTTTTCATCATCATCCCACGGTGAACGTTCCATCGATCCATTTTTTATTCTGCACTCGTCTGAATTGCAGAATTTTAACAGATGGTCTCGAACAATTTTTTGACGCACCCACAAGCCTCTGAGAAAAGAATTCACTAGTCTGCATTGTGTTATACTGCTCGAATTATCCAGAGAACAAAATATTTCAAATCCATGATTTCTTTGACCTTGATCATCGCAACACATCAACAACGTGCAATAAACATACTTGCCATCACTGTGACCCTTGAGCGTTGTAGTCCTCAAGGCTTCAAAAGCCCACATTTGTGTCTTAGAATTGGACGTTTCTTTGAAATAACTTACCATTCCATCACGGTACAAAATGTCAGGGTTGCCACACCCTCTACAAAGTTTTAAGAATATTAGTTGTTGTTCTCGGTTGAACGCTTCCTGTGAATTGAAAAATATCTCGTACACTTTTCCTTTGTATTCCAATCCATTCCCATCTGTTCGATGAAAAAATTTATTTGTATGGGTAACTCATTCCAATGGACCTGGGAGACACTTCTCAATTGAAGCATTTTCGTAAATGTAATCATCTTCTACGAGATGAAGATATTCTTTGCAAGTAAGTTTGATGTTGCAAATATCTTCGATTGAATGCGATGCTAACTTTCCAAATATTGTCAGCATTAAATCGTCTGGGAGATCTTGCAGCGACCCGAGTCCATGAATGTCAATCCTTTTTCATTTGGTAGAAGATGACTCGGCCATTGAAGTTTTTCGAAGAAGGAATGGAAATAAAAATCGAGAAGTGCAGAATATATAAAGAACAATGATTCGGTTGAAGCGCAGACGCAATGATTCAGAAGTTCAAACATCGAACGAAACAATGTAATTGGTTTGATTTTTTCACGTCGATTCATATGAACAGTCATTAATGGAAAAAACTAAAATCAATTGATTACACAGTCGTTCATTTTAATGATACTTCTCGTGAAACAAACAGATTTAATACTACTAAAAGAACATTTAATTATCTAATATCTGTTCATCTTCTACACGTTTTCTGTTCTTTTTAATGATTAAGAAGTAGCATGTTTAATGGACGGTTACATTCCCCATAAGAAATCCAACTTATTTTAAATATTTAAAAAATAATAACAGCTTAACTTATTTAATGGGAAACAACAGAATCTCTGACCCTTCGTTTTCGTGTGGTGCAATTGGCCAAACGTGTAGTTAATGTCAAAATCATAATCCGTAAGCAATGCCTAAGACCCAACAGTCTAATACAAAAATTAAGTATTTGTTCTTTACAGAAGATAAATGCATCATTTCAAACGCATAATCCTTAAGAAGAACATCTCTTTGCAGCGTGGCTCCATCAGCATCCTCATCAACATCCTCAGAGGTGTTACATTTAGTGATTTCAAATTCAAACCTCTGATGAGAAGAAAGTTGCTGTTTTGCATAGCGATTCAAGTAAACTAAATGCGTAGCTACACACGGATAATTCTTCGATTCACCATGAGTGGAGATTTGTTTCTTCTTCTCAATAGCAGAGTGTTTAACGATCAAGCCTTGACACTCGAGATTCCTCAAAACGTAATGGAAGTTATTTCCATCCATGTGCAATTGCTTAGCAAGCTGACTCCGCGTAATGCCGTTGGATCTAGCATTAGAGAGAAGGTTAAGCACGCGCTTCTGTGCGCTTTGGAGAGACTGTGACTCGTAAAGACCGACGAAGATATTGGTGAGGCTTCGTTGAGCGAAGATCTAGAAATCGAGATTCTCATCGGCGTCTTTGAGTTCTGACGAAGAGGGTTTGGGTGCGAATCAGAGAGTGGGAATGGTGAGGAGGTTTTTCCATATGATTCTTTTGATGGTCGGAGAGAGATTGATGTTTGAAGATGAAAGAGAAGGTGAGGATTCGAGTTTCAACCATAGGGTTTTAAGAGTGAGTCCTTCTTCAACGTGCGTGCATATCTCTTCAACCACAGCGTTGATTATCGAATTCATTCTCTTTCTTCTTCTTCTTCTATGGTTATGAGTTTGATTGAACCACCACCAACATCATTTGCTGAACCGGTAACCCGGTTCGCGATGGTTCATAAGTCGAAACCAAAACACCTTACCCTGGTTGGGTTTGCTGCTTTCCAATGAGAAACCCGAGGATTGAATTTCAAATAGAAGCACTTCAGAACCAGACTGAGGGAGATGATTTTAATTTAATTTTTTTAATTATAATGAGCGAGATGATTTATACGTTCTTGGAGAATAGAATGAAGACCCTGTTTTCAACCTTATATAGATTTAGTCTTGTTCTGGATGAACATCAATATAGGTTCTTTCTAGTTCTGAGTGTATGTTTCCTAGAGTATTCTCCTCTCTCTCTCTCTCTCCCTATATATATATATATATATATATATATATCTGGTTTAGGTAGTTACATTGGACGTGGGTGATGGTAAACATCATTGTGCTATCGTGGAGGTTGTGGATACAATTATGGCATCGTCGTAGGCCCACCTGTAACTCCACTACTTGGAGTAACGGCTGAAGTAACCGAATACCTATCCGGGTAAGGGTCTTCCCGGGTTCCGTGTTTGGCAATTAATACTCAATGCTTGAACCCGGAACATTAAGCCCCCAAGCTCGGAGTTTAATGGATATTTTACTCCGAGTTTAACTGTTAGCTTTTTGCTTACCATTTCCCTTACTTTATCCTATATTAATACAAACATTAAATGCTTCCTGCCTATTCAGCTTCTGATTGCCACTTGTCAATCTCTGACTGCTTCAATCTTCGAAATGACTTGACATCTGAAATGACTTGTCCTGACATCCATCATTACCTTTCGAAATTCGAACCGTCTATTACCCTTTTTCCCCTTTTATTACCATTTGCCTTTTCCATCTTCTCATTTATCTATCTCAGTCTTCACGTCTCCTTCTTCTTCTTCCTTCCTTCTTCACAACCTGCAATCCTTTCTGGTTTCTTCTTCTTTCTGCTTTTGTTGAACTCTTCGCGTGGACCTTGCTGTAACTCTCTTACCGTTGGTTTTAAGCCCCTAGTACGTTATACAAGTAAGTTCTTTGGCTTCCTGTATTACCTTCTTGTTTCTTGCATAATTTGTAAAAATTGTTGCTTGTACTACTATCTATTATCTTAACGAACCTGACTTATTAACTGATTCTTTACCTTCTTCCCCTACACCCTACTTTTTTTTATCTTTGTACCTTTCTTTTCTTTAATATTCTTTTACCGGCTTATTAGGCTCTGGACGGATTAGGGATCTAATTGTAACCAACATATTCTGCGCTAATCATTTTAACTTGCAATATATCTTCTAAACTAGATTTTATTGGTACCTTTCCGTCCAGGCTATGCCGAGGAATCGCCCCTACCGTTCGCTTCCCCTTTCTCGCTTCGCACTACCTTCTATTGTATAAGGTTTAGAATGGGTTGACGAAGAAGCCCTAGGGCTTCGTTCCTCTTATGAAAACCAGCTAAGTACCATCCATACTACCTTACAATCAGTACCTCTATTCCGTGACTCTATTATCACTTTTTTCCGAGTTTCTGTACCCGGAGAAGAAGAACGAATCTGTTCGCCTTCCAGGCAAGGTGAGAACTCTTTCTTTTTTACCTACAAATGCTTATTTTCTGAGCTCAAGATAACTTTACTCTTTACTGAGTTCCAAATGGATGTCTTGAATCATCTCGAAGTTGCTCCCTCACAACTACACCCTAACAATTGGTGCTTTTTACATACTTTCGAGATAATCTGTCGATCTTTTGGATTCACTTACTCTTTTTGAGTCTTTTTCTGTCTATTTGTCGTGTTTTGAAACGCCGTTGATAAAGGATGTACTCGGCATAGTTGGGTTTCTTTAAAAGCTCGTCCCGGGCTGCGTTGGTGTAATATGTACGAGGATAACTGGAAAAACTTCAAAGAAGAATACTTCAAGATTTGTAGCCCTGAGGCTCTTCCTGCTACACATTCCGCCTCTTCTTCTTCTTCCCAATCTGCTCCCCCTTTCGCTTTCTTTCTGGATCAAGACGGGACTCCTCAATTTCCTCTCAGTTGGAACCGTCATCATTATACCACTTCTGCTAAAGTGTTTTTAACTAACTCAAAGAATCTGAGTACTGAAGAACATGAAACTTATACTTGGTTCAAATAACTTGCTTCCGAGTTATTTAAGGAAAATATTTCTATCATTCCTCGATCTATCCTAACTAATAAAGATTCTGCTGACTGGGTTTGCCAGAAGCTAAGTAAGTCTTAGATGATTCTCTTATTTTCTTCTGTATGTTCTCCATCTAACCCTATAACTATTTTCTGCTATTTTTATGCTTTCAGACAAGTGCATGGATCCTAACTTTTTTGCCCGCCAAAAACAAAAAGCTGCTTGGAAAGAAGATTCCGCAATTTCTGGCGACAAGGTCGTGCGTCATGATCACTCTTCAGTTTCTTGCAAGAAGGACCTTTCTCCTACTCGGTCTCCTATGCCGACTACTTCCGCTATAGGTTCTATTCCGGGTAACGCTGTTGAGATGGACATGGAAGCTCCAATTGACTCTGGCGAGATCCGTCGTCAAAAACGAGTTCAGATTAGTGAAGCTAGCCCCGATCCTTCAACTGATAAGTCTCTGACTCTTCCTACTTCTGTTGTTGCTACCCCTTTTTCTGAACCACCTTTTATGAAAAAACTAAAACCGTGCTTTACCCCCGGGCTCCGCGAAAGGTGAGATAAATTCTCTTTGGACCAGCTCATTACCAAATTTACCGACATCTGAGATCATTCTCTCCGAGAAGCTCACTATTATGAAATGGAACTCATAGCTCTAGTTGAACGCCAACAACTTCTTTCTGAGCTTAAAGATTTACAACTTTTGAAAACCAACTTTCAGATGGAGCAAACTCGCCTAGTCAAAAAGGCTGAAACCGCTGAGTTGGTTGCTCAAGACTTCCAACTCAAACTCAAAGAATATGAAGATTCAGGGAAAAAGATGAATGAAGAACTTACTGTTCTTAAACAAGACCATCAGGTGCTGACTCACGAGCACAAAGTTTTGAAGAAAAACTTTGAAGATTCTGACCTTCGAGTAGCCGAGCTGGAGCTAAAGGTAGATACTTCAAAGAATGATATCTTAACTTTACAACAAGCAGCTGATGACATGGATTCAAAACACATTGCTTTTGGTCATCAAATTCGTGGTTGGGTCGTAGACCAGGTGAAGTTTTTCCTCCCAGACTCCCATTTACCTCACTTAGAAAAAATTGAGACCTTCAACTTCATAGAGAATGGGCGACTATGTGCTCATGATGAAAAAGGCTCTGTTGCTGTGCTTGCTGACTGCCCCTCCGACTATATGACCCTCCGACTATATGAGCTCCAACCCTGCTTCTGATCATGCTGTTTCTGATGACGTTCCAAAAGATACTTGAAGGGGTGGAATGCTACTTTATTTTGTATTTAGTTTTATTTCTCCTGTTCCTGCAATGACTTTATATTTTGTATGTTGACATATCATCTTGTTTTAGTATTTGGAACTATTAATATTCAAGATTTACTATCAATTTTCCGACTTCCAACAAAAAGACTATGTTATTTGTACTTATTTCCTTGTTCAATTTCGCAACCTTATGTTTACTAGGAACTTTTAATCTTTTGGAGTTATCCCGTGATGACCAATCTTTCCCGCTTCCGAGTAGGAATTGAACAGGTGCCCAAGAGGCCAATTAAGGCGGCAAGGGACTTTATCTTCGCGCTTCCGAGTAGGAATTGAACGGGTGCCCAAGAGGCCAATTAAGGCGGAAAGGGACTTTATCTTCGTGCTTCTGAGTAGGAATTGAACGGGTGCCCAAGAGGCCAATTAAGGTGGCAAGGGACTTTATCTTCCTGCTTCCGAGTAGGAATTGAACGGGCGCCCAAGAGGCCAATTAAGGCGGCAAGGACTTTATCTTCCCGCTTACGAGTAGGAATTGAATGGGTGCCCAAGAGGCCAATTAAGGCGGCAAGGGACTTTATTTTCCTTTAACACACACTATTGTCGAACTGGCTTTATTGAATTGAAACATCAGCACATATCATAAATTCAAATTCACCCTAATTTAAACACAAAATAACTTCAGCGCATAATCTCCCTAAACAACATACTACATACTAACTGCAAAGCATAATTAAACTGCATCCTAATTAAAGTTCATAACTTGCCATCCGACTTCCCACTAAATCTCGGTTTCTTCAACTGAAATACCTTTTCAACTTGGCAGCATTCCAATATCGTGGAATTGGTTTTCCATTTAAATGCTCTATCTGTTAGGCCCCTGTCTTGGTGGTCACTATTACCCAGTATGGGCCTTCCCAATTGGCTGCCATCTTCCCATCTCTTGCATTTTTATTCCCCACATCTGCCCGCCTGAGCAACAAATCTCCTACTTGAAATGCTCTTTTAACTACCGTTCGATTATATCTCGTTGTTGCTCGCTGCTTGGACACCATTTCTACTAATGCTGCTTTTTCTCGCTCTTCTTCTAACAACTGCAAATCAATCTTCATCCTTTCACTGTTATCTTCTTCTCTTTCTTCAGATATTATCCTTCTCCTCCATGATGGTTCTCCGACTTCTACTGGAAGCATTGCATCAAACCCATATGTCATCTTGAACGGGGTTTCTTGGATGCTAGACTGCACTGAAGTTCTGTATCCCCATAATACATTGTCTAACTCTTCTACCCAACTTCCTTTACAATTCTCCACTCTTCTTTTCAACCTGTTTGTCAATATCTTATTTGCAGATTCCACCTAGCCGTTTGTTTGTGGGTGTTCCACTGCTGAAAACTTATGCTTCACTCCCAAATCTGCCACTATTTGTCTAAATTTTTTATCCATAAACTGGGTTCTATTATCTGTGATGACTATAGCCGGAATGCCAAATCTGCAAACTATTTTCCCAATAAAGAACTTCTGAACCTTCCGAGCAGTAATTGTTGCAAGAGGTTCAGCCTCTATCCACTTCGTAAAGTAGTCGGCTGCGACTATCAAGTACTTAACACCTCCAGCTGCTTTGGGAAACGGGCCCAAAAGGTCCATTCCCCATTTAAAAAATGGCCAAGGAGATGAAATTGTGAATAACTCCTCTGGAGGGGCCTGATGTATGCTGGAAAACTTCTGACACTGTTCACACCTTTGCACATGTTTTTTAGCGTCCTCCCCCATTGTTGGCCAGAAATACCCTGCTCGTATAGCCTTTCTTGCTAAAGACTTTCCTCCAAGATGATGCCCGTTAATACCTTCATGTATTTCTTCTAACAAATACTCAGTATTTGGTGCGGCTATACACTTCAACAAAGGTGACTTCATGCTCCTTCTATACAATTTCCCCTCTATTATCATGAACCATGCTGCTCTTCTCCTCAGTTTAACAACCTCTTTTTGATCCCCAGGCTCCTTTCCTTTTTCTAAAAAATCTTGAATTGGGCTTCTCCAATCCACCTCCTGTATCATCCACACCACACTTGGAGCCTTAACACTCTGCTGTACAATTGTCCTCAAACATCCCTTGGTCTTTGTACTCGCCAGTTTAGACAAGATATCTGCTCGTACATTAACATTCCTTCGAATGTGTTCTACCCGGACCTCTTTAAACTATCCCATCAACTCTTGCACCCTTGCCAAATACTTGATCATGATCTCTCCTCTAGCCTGATACACACCACTTACTTATGAAGTCGCCAGCTGCGAGTCGCTATATACTACCAAACACTCCGCTCCGAGCTCCTTTGCATAGATTAACCCAGCAATCATTGCCTCATATTCTGCCTGATTGTTGCTTGTGGGAAATTCCAATGTCAACGAGTGCTCCACCGCCACCCCTTCCGGGTTCTCAATGATAATTCCTACACCACTGCCCCTTTCGTTGGATGACCCATCTACAAACAGCTTCCACCAGCTATCCTCCAGGTCACTTCCGAGATGGGTCATCTCTACTACAAAATCTGCCAATGCTTGTGCTTTTATCGCCTTCCGTGTTTCAAAATTAATACCGAACTCGGATAACTCCACTTCCCATGTCACCATCCGACCTGCGAGATCCGGCTTGTGCAACATCTGTTTAATGGGCTAATTCGTTCTGACTATTATCTGATGGCATTGAAAATATTGACAGAGCCTCCTCGCCGTAATTAATAATGCAAATGCCACTTTTTCCACATGTTGATATCTTACCTTTGCTCCTTGTAATACTTTACTTATGAAGTATACCAGTTTCTGAATTCCATCGTTTTCTTCTCGGACGAGTACTGAACTTACAGCTTCCTACGAAATAGACAAATATAAAAACAACAACTCGCCTGGCTCCGGCTTGCTGAGAATTGGCGGTGATGCTAAAATATTCTTGAAGTGTTGAAACGCAGCTTCACACTCCTCCGACCATACAAAATCACAAACCTTCTTGAGAAACTGGAATAACGGCAATGAGACATGTGCAAATTTTGCCAAAATTCTGGATAATGTCGTTACTCGCCCATTCAGTTTCTGTACGTCTCTAATATTCTCTAGGCTATTCATCTCCATTACTGCTCTACATTTATCTAGATTGGCTTCAATCCCCCTCTTTGTTAAAAGGAAACCCAAAAGCTTACCCGCTGGAACTCCAAAAGCACACTCACTCGGATTCAGACGCATATTATGCTTCTTGACCTACTCAAAAACTTCGTGTAGGTCCTCCAAATGCTTCTTAGCATCCTCCAACTTCACAATCATATCATCCATATATACCTCCAACATTCTGCCCATATGCTCTTTAAATACTTTGTTCATCATTCTCATATAAGTTGCTCCTGCATTCTTCAGCCCAAACGACATCACATTGTAACAATACACCGCGTTTTCCGTGATAAATGATGTTTTCTCCTGATCTTCCTTCCACAGAGGTATCTGATTATACCCGGAATATGCATTCATAAATGACAATACTTTATACCCGGATGCCTTGTCCACCAACTGATCAATGCTTGGTAATGGGAATGGGTCTTTAGGACAAACTTTATTCAAATCAGTATAATCCGTGCACATCCTCCATCTCCCATCTGCCTTTTTAATCAACACCGGGTTGACTAACCATGTAGCATATTCTATTTCTCTGATAAACCCTGCTTCCAATAACTCTTTTGTCTTTTCTTCCATCGCCCTCCTCCTTTCCGAGCAGAATCTCCTTTTCTTTTGAACGACCGGCTTGGCCCCAGGCATTATTGCTAAACGATGACAAGACAAAGCCGGGTCCATTCCAGGAATATCTGATGGTTTCCACGCAAAAAGATCTGCATTGTCCTGTAGCAGCTTTTTTAAACTCGAAGCCACCTCTGGTTCCAACTCAGAACCCACTTTAGTAAACTGTTTGCAAGACTTCCCTAATTGAACTTCCTCCATTGCACCGACGGGTTCCGGCCTATCTTTTATATCTTCAGCTCGGGGATCTAATCCCACAACCATTACTCGCTCTTCTTTCTTCCCTTCATTTTCTACTCGTATCTCCCCTTTCTTGTCGGGTCAGGTTTTGTGCCGACTCGACCCAACTTGGTTTTTATAGATCAGGTATTTTAAACTGACCTGCTTTAATTTGATCCAAGTCAGGTTTGACTTGGTTTGATTTTTTTGAACTAGTTCAGAACAAGATCGGATCTGACCTGACTTGGTTTTTGAAATGGGTCTGACTTGGTTTCTGAAGTGGGTCTGACTTGGTTTCTGAAGTGGGTCAAATCCGACCTGACCCATTTTTGACTTGGTTTCTTCACAAAATTTTGTCGAAATTTCTACGTTGCAATGCCGAAAATTTTTAACAAAATTATTTTTTCATCGGAATACTTTTTGCCGAAAAGCGACAAAATTTTTTCTCTTATGAAATTTTTACAAAATTTAGTTTCGGTCAAAAGTTTTGACGAAAATGATTTCCTCCATCAAATGTTTTAAACGAAAAAAGAATTTCGTCAAAAATGTTGACAAAATATTTTTCGTTCCAAATTTCGATAGGAATGTGTTCTGACGAAAATTTTGACGGAAATTTTTTGAGGTAAATGTTTCATTCGAAACTTTGACGAAATTTAGTTTCTCTAAAGAATTTTGACAGAATATTTTTTCCGTCAAAATTTTTTGTCGAAATATTTTTTGTCTAAAAATTTTACGAAATTTTTTGACAGGAATATGTTCCGTTGAAAATTTTGATGGAAATATTTTTTATCAAAACACTCGACGAAAATATTTATTCGAAAACTTTCGATGGAAATGTGTTTCGCTAAAAATTTCGACAAATTTTTTTTTTTCAAAATAACGAAAATATTTTCGTCGAAAGATTTCGCCGAAATTTGAATTCTGTAAAGAATTTTGATGAAATTTTTTTTGTCCGTCAAGAAGTTTCGATGGAAATGTGTTTCGTCAAGATTTAACGAAAATTTTTTGAAGAAAATATTTAGTCGAAAACTTTCGATGGAAATGTGTTTCGCTAAAAATCTCGAAGAAATTTTTTTTTGTCAAAAAATTTAACGAAAATATTTCCGTTGTAAACTTCGCCGAAATTTGAATTCTGTAAAGAATTTTGATGAAATTTTTTTTGTCAAAAAATCTCGATGAAAATGTGTTTCGTCAAAATTTAACGAAAATATTTAGTTGAAAACTTGGGATGGAAATGTGTTTCTCTAAAAATTTTGATGAAATCTTTTTTTGTCAAAAAGTTTAACGAAAACGTTTCCATCGAAAACTTTCGCCGAAATTTGAATTATGTAAAGAATTTTGATGAAATTTTTTTCGTCAAAAAATTTCGATGGAAATGTGTTTCATCAAACTTTAACGAAAATATTTAGTAAAAAACTTTCGATGGAAATGTGTTTCACTAAAAATTTCTACGATTTGGTCAAAAAGGTTAACGAAAATGTTTCCGTCAAAAACTTTCGCAGAAATTTGAATTCTATAAAGAATTTTGACGAAATTTTTTCCGTCAAATTTTTTTGAAGAAAATGTGTTTCGTCAAAATTTAACGAAAATATATAGTCGAAAACTTTCGATGGAAATGTATTTCGCTAAAAATTTTGACGAATTTTTTTTTCAAAAAGTTTAACAAAGATGTTTATGTCGAAAACTTTCGCCGAAATTTGAATGCTGTAAAGAATTTTGATGAAAT
Source organism: Gastrolobium villosum (assembly GCA_032173675.1). Classification (NCBI taxonomy): domain Eukaryota; kingdom Viridiplantae; phylum Streptophyta; class Magnoliopsida; order Fabales; family Fabaceae; genus Gastrolobium; species Gastrolobium villosum. Next base: position 9,233 of record JAVKPL010004858.1, on the reverse strand, counting down.
TTTTTTCCATCAAAAAATTTCAATGGAAGTGTGTGTCGTCAAAATTTTTGATGAATATGTTTTTTTTGTGAAATATTTTGACGAAATTTAGATTCTGTAAGAAATTTAATGACATTATTATTTTACGTTAAAATTTTTCTTTTAATGTAATTGTGATTTTTTTTTCACATAATGGGTATGGGTCAAGTTTTGGGTCAATGGGTCATTATTAAAACAAGTCAGGTCTAAAACTGACCCAAATAAAAGTGGGTCAGTATTTAAACCAGTTCAAAAAAATAGATATTTAAGGGTCAGGTCAAGGTCAGATCAAGGGCAGGGCAAGTGAACCAGTTTTTTTGCACACCTCTGTCTGCAACCATTTTTGCCTTTTTACTCTCTTGTCCCATTCTCAAACTCATATTGTAACAACTCCGAGCCACCACTTGATCTGCCCTTACTCTGGCCACATTGTGGTCTTTAGCCACAAACTTTATAGCCAATTGTTTTATCGACAGAAAGATCTTGAACTTCTTCATAAATGCTCTTCCCAAAATGATATTGTAAGCTGAACCCAAATCTACCACTGCAAATGACAACGTAACTGTTTTATGTGTGGGTGCCTTACCCAGAGTCAACCTCAACGGGATGTATCCTAACAACTTAATCTTATCACCTGTAAATGCTAATAAGTCAGCTCTGCATGGTTCTAACTGGTCACAATCCAAACCCATCCTTCGGAACGCATCCCAAAATATAATATCCACCGAGCTCCCCGGATCTACCAACATTCTATCCACTTGGTAATTTGCTAGTAACCCTGAGATAACCAAGGGGTCATCATGCTCCGGATCTAATATTTCGTCATCTAGATCTTCAAATACTACCTGTCTATCCGTTTTCCTTATTTCTTCTTTAAAACGAGGCTTCTCCGAAATTGCCATGCACATCTTCAGATGCTTTTTCCGGGCATTACCTGATTCTCCTCCTCCTGCTCGTCCTCTGACTATAGTGCAAATATGCCCCACTAGAACCTGGCTCGGAGATGCTTGAACTTTTTGGTTTTCGTTAGCCTCTCTATTCCTTCCTCCCGGCGGGCTGCGACAATGATCTAGTCACCTAAACATATCTTCCTTACATTCTTCTCCTTCTCCTCTTCTCACATACTTCTGTAACTTCCCTTCTTTAATCAGCCTCTCGATAACATTCATCAAGTTGAAGCATTCATTTGTAAGGTGTCCATACCCTCGATGAAACTCGCACCACTTTGTCTTATCTGTTTGTGGGTAACTCGACCGAATCGGTGGTGGCCTAGGAACATTTCACATTTCTGTAGACATTACTTCTTTTAATATCTAGGCTCTGGACCTATTTAATGGTGTAAACTCCCTCCTGTATGCTTCTCTAAATCTCTCCATGACTGCTCGAGGTCGCCTTTCTTCAAACTGTCCTCTCCTTGCAGGCCTGTCAGGCCCCCTAAATGTAGCCTCTCTGAAACCTTGTTCAATTTTCCTTTGAGAAGATTTAAATTCTTCCAGATCAATGTACTTCCGAATCCTTTCCATCAAATCTTCTTTCGTAGCCGAACCTTTCTTTGCCAACGAATCAGCCAACCCACCAGGTTGCAACCCGGTGGTAAATAACAGCAAATACATCTGATTCTCTAACCCCTTCACTTTCCTAGCTTCTGCTTGAAATCTCTCATAATACTCTCTCATTTTTTCTCCTGGCTTTTGTCTTACTCCACATAAATTGTGTGTGGTTTTGAGCTGGGGCGCACAATGGGCAAACTGCTGTATAAACCGGAGAGACAGCTCCGACCAACTATCAATGGAGTTGACTGGCAATGCCGTAAACCATTCTAACGCCTGCTTCCTCAGAAAAATAGGGAATGTCTGACAAAAAAATGAGTCTGATTCCCCACATAATGACATTGCCGCTCGAAAAAGGGTTACAAACTCCTTTGGATCCGAGCTCCCATCATAAGCCTTCATATCGGTTGGCTATTTGAACCAAGTCGGAATAGGCTCCGCCCTCAATCTCCAGGATAAAAGGGTTCCTGAAGGCCCTTGACTAATAGGTTGTGCAGGAATCCCCTGCTGAGTCTGCGTCTGTTGTGTTGGTCTCCTCGGCCGCTCATTCCACCCGGGTCCTTCTTATCTCATCATTTGTCCTTCATAATCTTGAGGACCATAATTCTCTACCTGTTGCCGCCCCCTTCTCCGAGCTCGGGCTTCTGATACGTAATAATATTCGTCTTCCTCACGTGGGAACTCGCCTCTATAATAATTATACCGTCTTTCTCCATCTGTCCTTCCGTTAACTTCTTCATATCGTCTCGGATCTCGCCCTCGCTCTTCAGGATGAGCGTAGTAATAACGAATTTCCTGCCGCTGCTCGCCCTCCCATGACTCCCAACGGGGTTGCTTATCATCCTCTTCCTGATACAGCCGATCTCTTCTAGCTTCCCGAGTATTAGCTTCTTAAGCTTCCTCTTCTGTCACCCGACTTACTCCACGTCCCTCACCTTGATAATTCCTTCGCTCCATAAGGCTTCTTGATATCTGCGATACTTGCCCTCTTCGAACTTCTGTCCTCCTATTCCCCATCTCAGCTGGAGGCGACAATGGAATACAACTAGGAAGGGGAGATACAGAACCTCTTCTCCTGTCTCTGCCTTGTGGCCTGTTTCCCACAGGTGGTCTCTCTTCTAAAGGTTGCCTCCCTCTTCCTCCTTCTTGATGTTGCCTGTTCCTTATCTCCTCCACCAACTGAATTAGAGCTTCTCCAATTGTATCTAACGATCGACTCCTTCCACTAGATCGAAAGGAATCTTCTTCCCCTCCGTTCTCTTCATTCTCCACCGCTCGCTCATCATGGTTATTGCTTGCCATGACTCAAGAAAATGCGTAAGAATAAATTTATCTTTCCCACAGACGACGCCAAATGTTCTGGATGAACATCAATATAGGTTTTTTCTAGTTCTGAGTGTATGTTTCCTAGAGTATTCTCCTCTATATATATATATATATATATATATATCTCTGGTTTAGGTAGTTACATTGGACGTGGGTGATGGTAAACATCATCGTGCTATCGTGGAGGTTGTGGATACCATTATGGCATCGTGGTAGGCCCACCTGTAACTCCACTACTTGGAGTAACAGCTGAAGTAACCGACTACCTATCCGGGTAAGGGTCTTCTCGGGTTCCGTGTTTGGCAATTAATACTCGATGCATGAACCCGGAACAAGTCTAATCTATTTTTTGAAAAAAAAAATCTTTATCATGAAATCTACTTTAGTAACAAAAAAAGGGGGGTGGGGTTGGACCTGTTTGATAGCTGTTTTGGAAAAACAGTTTTTAAATTTTGAAAGAAAAAAAAAAGTAAAAAAAACTTGTTTGAAAGTGGGTGTTTTCTGAAAATAATTTTAATAAGGGGAAATTATAGTTATTATCTCTTCATATTAAATTTTAACTGTTGATTTTTGTCAATTTAACGGTTGTGATTTTTGGGTCATATTTATTAATGAGGAAGATTATACTTATAACCTATTTTTGTTTATAACCTCTTACAATCATATTTTAACCGTTGATTTCAGTGAATCAACAGTTGTCATTTATTGAGAATTAATAATTAATTAATAAATTTGATTTACAAAAATAATAACCGTTGATTGACGAAAATCAACGATTAAGATATGATTATAAGATGTTTTAAACGAAAATAGGTTATAAGTATAATCTTCCTTCTTATTGTTTTTAAAGGGAGATGTTATAATTATCTCCTCTCTTTTTTCTTACTACCTCTTATTATTAAATCTTAATAATTGATTTCCGACAATCTAACCTTTATAAATTATTGGGTCACACACATTAACTAATTATTTATTAATTTTCGATAAATTATGTTTGACTCACTAAATATTTTTTATTATATATATATTACAGGAAAGAAAGGAGGTCCAACATAGAAATTCAGCTTTGCCTTGAATTTGAGAGAAGAAATTTTGATCTAAACTTAGGGATAGGATATTGTGACACCCAAGTTATGTTACACCCATGTGACACCCAATCAATCTCACCGTTAGATCGCTTATGTTGATCCAACGGTTATATTTATTTCTACTTTTGTATGATCATGATTTCCCAAAATTAAAGTGAAAGCATTAAATATGGGAAATCATAACCATACAAAGGTAGAAATAAATATAAAATATTAAATTTGGGAAATCATGACCATACAAAGATGAAAATAAATATAACCGTTAGATCAACATAAGCGATCTAACGGTGAGATTGACTGGGTGTCACATGGGTGTAACATAACTTGGGTGTCACAATATCCTATCCCCTAAACTTATTAGTAATTGTGTGTTTATATTAACTTATTTTATGTTTAAATATATGTTTAAAATAACTTATCAAAAGCTCCCCAACAGAACTTTTGAAAACAAAAGGCTATTATTTTCCGCAATATAATCAAAACCAAACATGACGTAAGAGCTAAAGATAGAAACAACCATTAAAATTCTTTCTAGAATGTTTTAAATAAGAAATTTGAATTTCCTTGATACTGCTCAAATCCCAAAGCAAGTGGGTTTGGATTAATCGTTGTGAAAATAACAATAATAATCAAAATGCCAAAGAGAGAACTTTTGGCCCAAAAGCTATTTTTGTATAAAAAATTAAGTAAAACAAAATATGCGCTTCAACTTACAAATACAACACTCTATAATTTAAGAACTAAGCAATTTAGACAAGGTGTATGAAATAAAATATTCTACTTGTTCTATATAGATTAAAGAAAAATACAAAACTGACAAAATCAAATACTAAAAAAAACAATTGTAATTAATATATTTATTGTTCATACACACAAGCAATACAAGAACTATTCAGGGTATTAACTATTGTTTACTTGTCTCAGTGTCTAGCAGCACATATGTATGAAACTGTTTAGAATAAAGAACTTAGGAAAACCAACTTTAATTTGCAGCGCTCAATTGTAATCAGTTTCAAAAAGTACAAGACCCTTGAAAACTTAAACAACAAGACCAATGGAAAATCGTAAGTGGCATGGCGAAAACCTCTCCAATAACAATTCATTGTAAAATGTATTGGGAAGCATTTGAATATCTTCTTCTTGGACTAAGACTCCATTAGCCTCTCTCATCTGCGATGAAAACAACTATGACCAAGTCATGGCATGGCGAGATCATCATCTTCTTGTTCCTTATACACGAACACAGTTCTCTTGGAAGTCTCGACCTCCTTCATCCTATCGACCTAAAACCGAGAATACAAGAAAATAATATTAAAGAGAAGTGTGATTAACGAATATAAATTATGCTCAGAATCACTAAAATGTAAATAAATCAAAACCCTTACAAGAATAACACACCATTCTTAACTTTCTTTATAATTCTAATTTTTTGTAATATATATTATTAAATTTTATCTAAATTAACTATATAATACCCCTTAAACTTTTTGATCTTTTTCATCTAAATATTTAAGACTTTATTAAAATTTTCGTTTAATTTAACAAATATAGCACAATACTTACATGTGTGTTTGGAGCTTCAAGTGCAAGAACAACGGTCTTCCTTGGTTGCTTCAAAGTGAAGTCTTCTTGTCTGGTTCTTTTCACATCCTGTTTTTTGTGAAGATCATGTCTTAAATTCTTTCTAAATCTGCATAGAACATAGTTGTCGACCTACAAGCAAGATAGATACGATAATCAATTTAAGGTTTGTAAAACCAAACAAAATCAAGATTTCTTAAAAGAGAAATTTGAAAACCCTAAACCCTAAAGATTAAATAACAAAGTAGAGTACTTACAGATGCATTGTCTAACAATGAAGAATCAATTCTATATTCATGCAAGATCCAAGCACCATCATGGTTGGTGCCACTCTTCTCAAATCGTAAACGTCTCTTTGTCCCAATACATTGCATCGTGCCATTGGCCATAACCTTTTTCCCCTTGTCTTCAGCTACCCAAGAACCACACCCAATGGTGCGAACCGAGCGTGTGCCACTGGAGAACTTTTTCTTTAAGGTGGTGAAGAAGTAAAGGTCAGTTCCTCCGAAAGAGTTAGAACCTCCAAAGGCTTCCCAAATCTCCCAAGGATTCTTTTCACCATATAAATCATATTCAAGAATCGTAACATCATTTGGCAAGGGTTTCCCATTAACCTTGTTGTAAAGAAACAACTGGATGAGTTCATCATCAGTGGGTTTGAACTCTTTCCTTGAACACGAAGTAGGAGCCATCAAATCTTTGAAAATTTGCAAATAGAATTAGAAAGAATGTAAGAAAAAACAGAGTGCAGTCAATAAAGAATGTTGAAGAGAACCACAAGAAAGCTAGCTTTGTGTGTGTATATATATTGGTTTTGACCGTTTGATTGAGTTATGCGATAATAAATATTTTGATGACCATTGTAACTAACAATTGCACTCAATTTCAAGCTTGAAAATAAACTACCGCCAAAACAAACCGTGACATATCGCGGATCTTTTTAAAAATTTTATTTTATTTTTATAAGGCTAAAAAGGGCTAATTTTGATGTGCATTTGATTTCCCTACTTACAAGAGTAGAGGTGAAAGTTACGCTGTGACAAAGATGCTGTCTTCGTAATCGAATCCATAATCTTACAACAGTTCCATACTCGATCTTTTTTTTTTTCAATATAATTTTTTTTTCTGAAAAGTTTCGGGCAAGATTTAATTCAAGATTTATTAGTCAGGTTTTCTCGGAAGAAAGAGGGTCCAAATCGTTATAAAAAAAGAAAGTACTCAAATAAGAGATTACAAAATATAACCTTTTTTTTTGGTAAATTAAAAATTAACTTATATCGTAAAACATCCGTAATGAATGAATTGGATATTATTTATGGAGCGACACGTTCTCACTTTGACTTATTTATTTGCTGAATAATTGACTTGAGTCCCACGTCATAAAATTAAAGAAGTTATAGAAATTGTTACTATATTCTTTTTATACAAAATTGAATCAACATGATTAAAAAAGAAAAAAACTGTCTTAAAATAAAATTTAAAATCGAAAATCTAGTTAGAATTAATTATAAAAGTTGGGGCAGGTTACGTTTACAACTTTTTTAGTTTACAACTCTTACAACCTCAATTATGTTCTCGCGGGAGAACACCAATGGAGAGTGTTCTCCCGGGAGAACATAGTTGAAGTTGTAAGAGTTGTAAAGCAAAACAATTGTAAACGTAACCCTCATCATAAAAGTTATATAATACTCCTTAGCAATACCTCTGCTCCGTAAATAAATAGTTGGACATTCAATATAAAATTGTTACAATACAATTCTTAGCGGAAAATATTTCATGGATTTTACAAATTAAACTCTTTCACGAACGGTATTTAATTTGAACTTGATTAAAAAAATAAACTTGAGACCAATTATATTTAGAAACAATATCAAGAATGTTGTGCACCAGAATTTTCCTTTTTCCCCCAAAAGATTTACGGGGTACGGATCCACTAGATTGACTCGTGTAACTATTCAATAAGATCATTTTATGTGAAAAATATGAAAAAAAATCTAATCATTCATTATCATTAAAATGATTGTGATTTATGAGCTTTATCATTAAAATAATTTAATCATTCATTGACAACAATTAAAATAACAATTCCATCTTTGGTGATTTATGAGCTTTATCATTAAAATAATTGTTATCAATTGATTTGTCGAATGACTAAATTTTTTCATGACCATATTAAGAAGGGTCGTGAAAGGATCCATTCGCACCCTAAGGTGGTTGATGTCTATGGAAGTTCCAAAAATTGAAAGATGGCTACCCACCTTGCTTATAAGTTCAAATAAACCAAAATACGGATGTCTAGAAGTTTCCTTACATATAAGTTCAAACAAACCAAAATAAGCAGTAGCACAGGTCTTAATGAGACAACATGAAAGAAAAGGCCTTGAAGGCAGTAGGCATGTGAGGATGAAAAATAAAATTTTTCAAAGCGGAATTACACATACCAATTCAAGATACATGTTTTGGGACAGAATGTTACCTTGTTTGTAATTCAAGACACGAAGGCGATCAGTGTTAGGCTTGAAGGTTCAAACCCTCTAATATTGATCCACACCACCCTTCGACAAGACGCAAGAACTCTTCTTGAAAAGCCACCAACTCGATCACCACCAAGGAGCAAGCTAGGCGTCCCTTGTGGAGAGGTAGGAGACTAGGTTTCAAAAGTGTTTAGATGAGAGATTTTTCAGCAAGTAAACTCACACACAAGTGGTGCACATTGTAGGAGAGAATGGCCTTTTTATCTTCCAAAAAGCCTTAAGGAGAATATCACAAAAAAGAAACATATAAGGAGATGAAAGAGGAATTAATTTGAATCATATATTTCACCAAAAATCTGATCATAGAGCGCCCATCTATGGAGGAAAGAGTTGGGTTGTTGCAAATCAAATCTTGTCAACATAACTCCTATCCTATCCTCTTAAAACTAAGTCTGCACCTAGTCAATATTCTGACCTAATAACCATTATATGATCAGCCATATTGTACGCCCCAATCAGCCCAAAATCATTCCAAAAATATTGATTAGTTGCAATTCAAATTAAATCAACTAAATCAAATATTTTCATAACCAACCAAATCTGAATGGAGCTTGATTTGTTGATTAAATGACCATCATTAAGCCACTAAATCAGCTCCCCAATCATCTTTGATGATGTCCAAAGATCTCCTCTTGATACTTGGGATTTGATCTTGATAGGATACTATCAAGATCTTATCCTTTCCTTTTGTTATGAAACTTCCTTTCATAGCCAATTCAAATTTGAACATTCTAATTTAAAAATTCAAATATTTTAAATTCAAAATTCAAATTCATAATTCGAATTCAAATTTAAACATCAGCTAATTAATTTAACTAATTAAATTAATTAATAATGTCTTGGACCATCCAAGCCCATTACAACAATCCATGTGCCCTTTTTCCTCTAAGGTGGGCATCCAAACTTCTTCTTGGGCTAACAACCATTACTAGGCCCAAAACCTTTAAAGCTATTATGTCATGACAATAAGGTGTTAGTGTGTGACCCATTAGGCCCAACATAGCCACTGACATAAATGGGCTTGGGCCCAATAAGATCACAACACATTTAATGATAACACAGAGCACTAGCAATGCTTTGTTACCCAAGAGCTAGTTAGATTAATGACATGATCATCCTATTAAATATATTTGGTT
>JAVKPL010004857.1:0-22744 GCA_032173675.1 Gastrolobium villosum | reverse complement strand
TCCCTATCTTTTTGTTCTGTGCATAGAAAGACTTGGTCAACTCATTAATGTGGCTGTGAATCAGAAGAGGTGGCATCCGATTAAGCTAGGTAGAAAAGGTCCTCCCATTTCCCACCTGTTTTTTGCAGATGACCTGCTCCTGTTTGCTGAAGCCTCGGTAGAGCAAGCTGGGCTGGTTTCTGATATTTTGAATCATTTTTGCAATGCTTCTGGGCAGAAGGTGAGCAACAGTAAGACAAGGTGCTTCTTTTCGAGAAATGTGAATCATGTTAAGAGAGGAGATCTTTGCCAAATTTTGAATTTTGCTCCAACTGCTGACTTAGGCAAGTACTTGGGGATTCCTATCCTCCACAAGAGGGTTAATAAAAATACCTTTAGGTATATAATTGACAAGACGAATAGCAAGCTTAGTGCTTGGAAGGCTAAATCCTTGTCCATGGCAGGTAGGATTGTGCTCACCAAATCTGTCCTGGCTGCCCTTCCATCTTACTCTATGCAGACTGCTCTTCTGCCCCTTGGAACGTGTGATGAAGTTGAGAAGAAAATGAGGGGTTTTGTTTGGGGATCCAATCAAGATGCTAGGAAAGTCCATGCATTGCCTTGGAATACTGTGTGTAAGGCCAAAGAGAAGGGTGGTCTTGGGATTAGGAGTTTGAGACTTACCAACAAAGCTTGCCTCATGAAAATTGGGCATAGAACTCTTACTCATAGGAATGATCTTTGGGTGCAGGTTTTGAGAAGTAAATATAAAGTGGAGGATGGGTTGATGCCTTCGATCAAGAAAAGAAGTGGCTGTTCTAATTTATGGCTTGGCTTATCGAGGGTGTGGCCCAAAATTTATGAAGGGTCAAGGATCCTTATTGGGAATGGTGTTAATAGTTCATTTTGGGAGGATAAATGGTTGCCCATTGGCCCTCTAAAGGAGCATACAGTCCAGGACTTACCCCCTGGCACCCATACTGTTATGATAGCTCAGATGGTGGATCACCAGGGAGAGTGGAAATGGCAGGAGTTTGGGGATTTTCTAACACAAGAAGCTTTGAACTGTATTGCAGGTACCTGTCCCCCTCGGCTGGATGATGGAGATGATCAGGTGATTTGGGAGCAATCCCATGATGGTAACTTTTCCTTCAAGACAGCTTTGAATAGCCTCTGTATTGAAGATCCTCCTCAGGTTCAGCCTCACTGGAACTCAGTTTGGCAATGGGAGGGTCCTCCTCGAGTCAAGACTTTCCTATGGCTTTTGCTTGGTGAAAATCTTCTAACCAACCTAAGGAGGTTTCAAAGGCATTTTTCTGCCTCAAATACTTGTCCTAGATGTAACTCCTATCCTGAAAGCTGCAGTCATGTCATGAGGGAGTGCTCCTGGTCTCAACGAATATGGAGACAATTTATTAGCAGGGAGAATTGGACAGCTTTTTGTAGCCAGAACCTGCAGAACTGGTTAGTGTCCAATTTATCTCCAAAAATTAGCTTACTGGGAGGCTTGGATGGCAGTATTTTATTTGGGCTTATTTGCTGGTTTATATGGAAAGATAGGAATAGTTTTGTTTTTGAAAATACTAATTCTACAATAGAGGATATAGTTAGATCTATTCGGACTTTCTTGCAAAATTTCTTCGAGGCAAGGAAACTGTACAGAGATACTGGGCTGCAAGTTGGGCAGAAAGTGGAAACCCTTGTTCAATGGGTACCTCCTCCGATGGGGTGGATAAAAATAAACACGGATGGTTCTGCTTTGGAAGGTAATAGAAAGAGTGGGTGTGGAGGAGTCCTAAGGGATGAATCTGGGCATTGGCTTATGGGATTTGCTAGAAACCTGGGAGTAGGTAGCTCTGTCAAAGCAGAATTATGGGGCTTTTTACTGGGATTACAGACTGCTTGGAATTTTGGGTATAGGAAGGTGATCAGCGAAGGGGATTCCCAAGTAGCTTTGGATATGATCCGGATTGGGTGTGATTCAAATCATCCGTATGCAGGCCTGGTGAAGAAGATCAACAAGTTGAAGGATCGTGATTGGCAGGTGTCCTTTGTTCATACTTATAGAGAGGGCAATGGAGTGGCTGACTGGCTGGCGGGGTACTCTCAATCTTTGAATTGGGAAACTGTTTTGATGGATACTCCTCCCCAAAGTTGTCTTGGGTTGCTGGAGAATGACTCTAGGGGAGTGGCTTGGCCACGTGTAATTAGGCTTTAGTTTGTTTTTTAATTCCTCTGTTTCCAAAAAAGAAATAAATTATATATTAATTTATTTTTCTTCTTAAATTATATATTAATATGTCAATGTTTGACCAATCTACTCAATTACATAATTAAGCTTTGGTTAGATATTAATTAGACAAAAACAGATTGATATATAATTTAAAAGGAGAATAAGATGATAATTTTATTGAACTAATCCGATTCGAATATTGTTGAATTTTATAGAAATAATTGCTCTTTCAAAACTATTTTTATTATTTTCTTCAGGATTCAAGTACAAAACCTTTGATTAAGAAACACAAATTTCTTAGTAACCATGATGTTTGGTATAAATTTTGTTAAAAGGGAAAAAGAATGTTGAATCAGCGGATTTATAGGTATGTTGCATACATTTGCACCGACAAAACCAAGTACAGGGGTACGTGCGAACCGTACCCTCCATCGCATATAATTATTCCTACAAATAATAAAATATAAACCTTAGGTTAATAACAAAGGCCATCCGTACCTCATTCTCTCTAATAGCGACACTTGGATTCCAACACTGACCACTTTCAATGCTCTCTCTCTCCCTCCATCTTTCATTCCGAAAACAAAACAATTACATGTCTATTCCGTTTTCTCTGACTTTCTGCCTAAGGTCCCCACATTCCCATTTCCCACAACCACAGTCCCTAACCTAACCCATCATAACCATGTCCCGTTGCACATGGATTATTCATTTTACATGCAACATCTAAATGAAAGGTGCATATCCATCATTAAACACAACAACATCTCAGCTCCTTGAATTGAAATTTACGGTTACTATTTTCCTCCCCATCTATGATATCTTTGTATTGACCTGACCCTACTAAATTTACATTATTATTAAAAATTCTTAAAAAAAAGGAAAAAAAAAAGCGAGATACTCTCCATCTGTCTTTCTCTCTCTTTGTTTGGGGGAAAAAAATGGAATTAGGTGCCGCATTTTTCTGGCCTTGGTAACGTAAAAGCTCCAAGCTCGTATAGGCAAACAGAAACACCCTTTCTGGCATAGTCATTTGATTTCTCCACCTTGGTGAAAGCCTTGAAACCCTTGAGGTAATGCTTTGTTACTATTTTACAAAACATCATTTTGTTTTACATTTTTGTTTCTATAAATTTATTTCATCCTTTTTGTCTGGCAAATCTGGGTCATCTTCATGTCCCAATAATTTAATGTGTTTGTGATTCTCTTAATGCAATTATTAGTATTGTTTTTTTTCTTCTTGTTCTGTAGCTGTTAGGGATTAAATCATGGATGTTTCTTCATCATCATCAGAAATAATTCAATTTTTTTTTTATTTAGTTTTGATTTTATTTATTGTTGGATAGATTAATTTACTGAGTTATCTGCGTGGGATTTTCCAGGCTTTCACGGAAGGTGGTATTTTACTGGAAGGGGTGTTTCTGTTAGCAGTTAATTGAACCCGTTGTCCCTTTTTCGTTTCCCAATGGAAAAATCAGTTTTTTGTGTTTCCTACGCTAATTGTTGTTGATGGGTTTGAAGAAATCAATCTAGTTTTGAGACCTATTTCTTCCCGCTAGAGCTGGAGGAATTTTTGTAAGTAGAAGATCTTAATAAGGTTTTGTAGGAAGGAATAGTTGGAAATAAAGATGGAAGAAGATACTAATTCTTGGCTAAGGAGGACAAAATTCTCTCACACAGTGTGCCATAGATTGGATCCTTCTAGATTGGGGTCTATTCCTTTCAGCATTCAGTCAGAGCACAATTCAAAGCCTTCTTCACAGGCTCAGAGAAATCTCATAACAAACAAGCAGAGATCTTTGTCACCATTGCCTAAAACTTTTCTTTCTGAGGCCTTCAGAGAAGCTAGACACGAGCAGAAGAGGTTCTCAACACCAGGTCCTAGGAGGGATAAGAGAATTATGGGCAAGTTATTGAACAAGGATACTCAGGAAATTAAGGTATCAAGTTCAAAATCTCCTTCCAATAGTCCAAACAGGCAAATGAAGTCGAAGCACCGCAAGGATTCGGCATGGACTAAGTATTTGGAAAATGGTGGAGGAAGGGTTACTGCTGTGGAAGCCGCTGAAGAATGGACTGTTGACCTGTCTAAGCTGTTTCTTGGCCATAGGTTTGCTCATGGAGCTCATAGTCGGCTTTACCATGGTGTATATAAGGAAGAGCCTGTTGCTGTTAAAATAATTAGAGTACCTGATGATGACGAAAATGAAACCTTGGCTGCTCGATTAGAAAAACAATTCATTAGAGAAGTCACCCTTTTATCTCGCCTCCACCATCAAAATATTGTAAAGGTGATACCATCTTTTCTCTTCTTTTGTATATGTTGTTTGCAAAGTATATATGCTTATTACAGATACTTCTTTTATGTCTTATTGAATACGGTTAGGGTATCTGTTGTTTGTACTAATTACTGGATTTGACCCTATAATTGTGTTGGAATAACAAATCTTGAAAGTGAGCATGTAACTTTATGCATCCTTTCTCGTTTATTTTGGTGTGATTGTGAAGTTCAAATCATGTTGAGATGTTTTCCTGCAATGATGAGTCTGCTAATTTGTATGTATTTCCTCATATATTTTGATCTGATTGCAGTTCTCAGCAGCATGCAGAAATCCACCGGTTTATTGTATTATCACAGAATTTCTATCGGAAGGTTCCTTGAGGGCATATTTGCATAAGTTGGAGCACAAAACTATTTCTTTACAAAAGCTAGTAGCTTTTGCTCTTGATATTGCCCGAGGAATGGAATATATACACTCTCAAGGTGTCATTCATCGAGACCTTAAACCAGAGAATATCCTTATCGATATAGACTCTCATCTTAAAATTGCTGATTTTGGTATTGCTTGTGAGGAGGCATTCTGTGACTTATTAGCTGATGACCCTGGCACCTACCGTTGGATGGCACCTGAGATGATCAAACGTAAATCCTATGGGAGAAAGGTTGATGTCTACAGTTTTGGTCTTATCTTGTGGGAAATGTTGACCGGAACAATACCATATGAGGATATGAATCCAATCCAGGCTGCTTTTGCTGTTGTAAATAAGGTATGCTCCTTTGTAATTAAATCATCTAGGTTTATAATGTGAATACCACGCTCTTTAATATATATAACTTCATTATTCATTGCCGGTATTCTTTGTAAGGGTCCTGTATTATCCTGGCCTTTAATGAATTGTTCTTTGTGCACTCTGCCTTGAAATTTTCTCAAATGGATGGAAAAGGTTCACAGCCTCTTTTCCCACCTCAAAAGCCCCCTTTTCTTCTATGATTCTTCATGTCTTCTGGAGTTTGAGGTTGTTTTGGACCTTTTCAAATGGGCATCATGTAAGAGTAATGCAAACCGGAATTTTGTACAATTAATGTCTCACTTGGCTTGCAGCTAGACAATGCATGCTCCATTAATGATTCTCCAGGCTGTTCACCTTCTAAGGAAATCAAACATTGAACTGAATAAAATCCAAACAAGTTTTTCCCATCCCATAGAGTACACTACATTTTTAGCAAAACCAAGTATATTTGTGAGGTATACCTGAAAGCCCTTGTTAAGTTCCTCCTTTGCTTAGAAAACAATAGTGGAGTATATATTTATGCAACCGGTTTCTTAAAAGTTAAACTAGCACTTATTAGTGTGTGTGTGTGTGTGAAATTGTTACGCATGCCTCTATCTTTCTTCTTGAGTGATATAACATTCTAGCTGATGGATTACTAAGAATGCAGCTGATTTAATTATTTAATTCATAGGATCAACTAATATTTCGGTAATTGTGGGAAAGATTTTTGTAGCAAACAGTTTCATTTCTCTGTGGTAGTTGATTTATCTGAATTTGAATAAAAGTGTAGTTGGTCAACCATCTTTTATATATTATTTCTTTTCTCTTATTTTGAAACTCAAATTACAAAGTTTACCTATGGTATTCTTATATTTATGTTACGTGGTATTGTATTTCTTCAGAATTCAAGGCCAGTTATTCCTTCAGACTGTCCACCTGCTATGCGAGCTTTAATTGAGCAATGCTGGTCCTTGCAACCAGATAAGAGGCCTGAGTTCTGGCAGATTGTTAAGGTATTAGAGCAATTTGAATCTTCACTTGCCCGTGATGGAAACCTGACTCTGGTGAAAAGCCCTAGTTGCCAAGATCATAAGAAAGGGCTACGTCATTGGATTCAAAAGCTTGGTCCCGTGCATCAAAATAGTGGCCCTATGCCTAAGCCCAAATTCACTTGAATCCCTTAAGTGTCCTGGCTTTTTGTAATACACCAGGTCCGTTGTAATTAAAAGTGAAAGTTTTGTTTTTTAGCTTCTCTGGTTGTGGTCCACTTTACAACATTCTTGTGATTGTAATTTTGTAAATTGTTTTTTAGGCATGCACATTAAGGTGAAAGCATCTTTTATTTGCA
The DNA here is from genome assembly GCA_032173675.1 of Gastrolobium villosum. NCBI lineage: Eukaryota > Viridiplantae > Streptophyta > Magnoliopsida > Fabales > Fabaceae > Gastrolobium > Gastrolobium villosum. The sequence goes on along the minus strand of JAVKPL010004857.1, from coordinate 16,130 downwards.
CTGTGTATGCACTCATCAATTATAATCAACTTATGGCACTCTTGGCTTCTTGTTGTAGTTGTAGTTGACACTTCATACCAAAAAATACCCCCCCTTCCTCCTACTTCCAAAGGAGAGTTTATAATTCTAGTTGGACGCTTCTTCAAAGAGGTGGAAAAACAGTAGATTTTTTTTTTTCCTCAGATTTTATTTTATTTTTTTGTTTTGGTTACATGAGGTGCTCGTGGTTTTAGTTTTTCTAATGTCAGAATTGTAATTCTGCATTTATTGTGTCATTTGTTTTTTCAACTGATGTCCTGAATGATGCATACGGAACCAATAAGAGAGTGAGTTCGTTAACTATGCATGTTTTGCTTTCTTTATAGTACTTTGTTTTACACCTGTGCATCATAAAATTGAAGTTACTAACTTCAGAAGTCTTTTGTTTTGTATGAGTTTAGAGAAGGAAAAGGAATGGAATACGGAAGAACAACAAAACTTATCTTTCTTTTCCGCTTGGACAGAGAAATGTAAGAGAAGTAATTTTTGTGGGTCTTATCGTGTACTTACATTCATTTTCATTCGTTTATATGTATTTATATTTATATTTTTTTAATAAAATCAAATAAAGGAAGCCAAATACTCATTCCTTTTTATTAGATAATACTAAACGAGATAAATTATAGTTTTTCTAGTTTTCTTTTCTTTTCCTTCCGTGATACCAAAGGAAGAAGGTTAACACTTAAAAGGTGAATCTCCTATATTACTATGATGCGAATGGCACTGCTTTGAAAAGGTAGCAAGATTCAGATGCACTTTGAAGAGGATGAAAAGGAGAACAAAAATGACATTAGTGGAAATTGTAGGAAAAGATATGATGGCCGTAACATTTCAAGAATGTAAATAAAGGGAGAGGTTATACTTACTACTTTTATTTCATACTTTTTCTTACTATCAAATCTTAACTGTTGATTTCCGTCAATCTAACGGTTATAATTTATTGGATCACATTTATTAATTGATTATTAATTTTCAATAAATTATAACCGTTAGATTGATGGAAATCAACGGTTAAGATTTGGTAGTAAGAAGTAATAAAAAAAGGTAGTAAGTATAACATTTCCCGTAAATAAATATTATATAGATATTTAAAAAAAATTGACCTTCTATTCTCTTTATCTTGGAGACCAACACCTTTGGGATGACTAAAAAGTTTTAAAAGTAGGTAGCTTTCATTCCAATTGCCATTGTTGAAGCCCAATGCCATGTTGGGTATATTTGGGCTTTAACCTCTCTTGGCATTAGCTAATAACCATCACTGTCTACAGCGGTAGTCTTTGGTAGCCTCAGGACTCAGGAGTTTATGCTTGAGCTTTCAATTTCTGAGGCCTTAGGTTCTCTATTTTTCTGTTTTTTCTTATCCAGTCTATTAAAAAATTATGCATATGCTTTTTTTAAGTTTTATAATTTTTTATCTATATTTTTAAAGATTCATCAATTTTTAATCTATTAACTTTATGGCTTAGTTTACGTTTGATTTTTCATTTAGCAACTTGCAACTTTGCTTTTTCATTTATGATTTGCGTCCAAACTTGAATATATATATTACAATTCATAGTTTGCCCCTGTTTCTTTACCATTTCAATTTTCAATACATTCATGTTTTAAGTCAATCGTGTTTTAAACATTTAATAATGCTTTATCTTAATGTCCTAATTATTTCAAATGTTATTTTTAAATTAACCCTGACAAAGATTTTATGTATAAACTCGTTAGTGGGACCATTATTTGAGAACGTTAAAATAAAATAAAAATTAGAATTACACTAATGTATATAACATTATTATTTAAAGTATACTTCATCAATAAAAAAATAAAATAAATAAAATAATTATATATCCAAAAGTGATTTTCATTAACATTATTCAAACAAGGAGAAAATTATATTTATAAATTTATTTGTTTATAAACTCTTACAAACTATACTATATCTTACCGGTAAGACACTCTTGATTGAAGGTAAAATATTATGTAATTTATAAAAAAAATTGTCAATTTAACTCTCCTCATTCCTCTCAAACAATATTCATTTTGATGTGTTACCTTTTAAGGGAAGGTTTTTAAATATAAAATACTTTACTCTGAATCAACTTTTAACTAAAATTAAATTCTAGTTTTTTCACCCAAAAAAAAATAAAAATTCTAGTTCAATTACACACTTATATATCTATCCCCCTTAAGTATGTGCCATTACAAAAAGTCATTTTCATATAAATTAGACACAAAAAGCCCAACTATGTATAAATTAGTTAGATTATATCTAAACCTATTGTCACTCTGAAAATACTTAACTAGAAAGCATCAGAATAGTTCACTTATAAAACTTATGTTAATTTTCCTCTGTAGTCTCCTATTTGTAATCATGCTGATTCACACGCTAAAAAATTAACTTAATACTTGACAGCTTATGTTAGATGACCGCTTTTAGTGTGGACCCAGAGTAGCATGGACCGATCCAAAAATAGAAAATCAAAGGGGATAAGAGAAAAATATAAGAAAGGGAGGGATATAAGAGTTTTTTTTTTTTACCAAAAAAAAAGAAAAAGACCACCATTTTTTAATACGGAGTATATTAAAAAAATCCTATGGTAGATGCTCACTGAAGATGGATCTTTAAAATTTAAATAATCTTGTTTCGGTATATGAAGATGGACTATGAAAAGCGCGCATGAAGGATCCATCTGACAAAGTCTTAATGAAGTTTCAGCTTTATGAAAAGAAAAAAAAAAAGAGAGAGGTTAGGATAAGACTCGTATAAAGACCGAGTAGAAAAAGGGAAAGATAAGTGTGTGAAAATGCTACTATTTCTATTTTCTGGTATATAGCTTTCATAAAGGGCTGGAGTTATTGGTTATGTGTTATCATTTCTCCATTTTCTTTTTTCATTATACAATCGAAAAAGCAAGTTTTTCTAAAATAAAAAAAAAAACTCAATCTGAAAACAAAATCAGCTTATTATGATTAAAAGATAAGGGTTATAACGGGGACTAATAAATAAACGAAGAAATGATAACAGGGAAATTAGGATGGATACTTGCAATATTGTATTATTCTAGGGAAAACTTTAAAAAAACTCTATAACTTTTCTCATGATTATTTATCCCATTCCTAATTTTTTTTATCACTTACCCTTCTAATTTAAAGTTTCTTTATCATTTACCCCCGAAGTGATAAAGAAACTTTAAATTAGGGGATAAGTGATAAAAAATATTTAATTAGGAGTGTAAATGATTCCAGAATTTTTGTGAGAGGATAAGTGATAATTGAGAAAATTTAGAGGGAAATTTTTGAAGTTTTCCCATTATTTTATTATACAAGTAGTATTTTTTTTGGATAAATATATAAATAGGATGTGCATGGAGCGGTTCGTAACCGATTTTAACAAAAAATCGAACCGAACCGATTGTAAACGGTTTGGTTTTCAAACCGAATTGGTTTTCTTCTCTTAAAACCGGTTTTTAATTTTCTAAACCGGTTTATAGTTTATAACTAATTTTAAAACTAATTTTAATTCAAAACCGATTTTAAATCAAAACTGATTATAAACCATAAACCAGTTATGAATTTCAAAACCATTTTTTTACCAACTTTAAAATCAGTCTTTGATGAATTGCCTTCATCGGTGATTAAACTACTCAACTTCTTGAACATCTCACGCAACGCCTCAATTTCATTAACAGTAACTACGAGACCGCAATGCCAGAAATCAGGTTTTGAAAATTATAAAAAAAAATTGGCATTTCCTGAACAACAGAAATACAAGGGAATGAATCAAAACATTGAAAAATGAAAGAAAGAGAGGAGACTAAAATGGAGAATCCTTAGCGTGGTTGATAATATCGTCAAATGCAGAAGAAGAGATACTTTTTTTTGGACGATGGAAATCGAAGCAACCAAATAAACAGAAAAACAAAGCTTCAGCTATTCCGATCAATGGCATGAAAACCACACGCAGCGTCTCTCCAAACGTCAACCAAAGTATTTGTTCTGTAAATTATAAAGTTTGGTCATGGATAATCATAGATAACCAATTATTTTTATGCTTAGATAAATATTAGGTTTACAAAATAAATTGCAGTTTCATATGAAACCGATTTTTAAAATTTAGAGCAGTTTAATTATGAATTGATTTAATTCTTTTAGACATTTTGAACACCCCTACAATTAAGCAGTACTTCAATCTAAAGCGAAAAACCAACTCAATTACAATATCCACAATGCTATTATTCACAACTGTTATCTCCTTTCAATACTGTTTTCAATGGTAAAAGCACATGATGACTTTACAATTTGGATCAATTCACGATTTAGTTAAGTTCATTTGTTTTTTTTTTTCATATCCCTACTGAATACAAGCTGGTGTAAGAATGCAAGGTTATCACATCTTTGAGTTAAAAATGATCAAATATGTCTGTAAAAAAATAAATAAATATGTTATGCTGAAAAAGCACTCAAATTTTGTTAAACTCATTTTACTAGTGCATTATTTTCGGCAATTGACGAGAAAAAATATTTAAATTATCTGTATTCTCAAAATATTTTTTTTAATTAAGACTAAATTTTTTTAACAAAAAAATTTCTAGTCTTTCATCAATCAGTGACACGGGAAAATTTCTAAGAAGATTTTATTTTTATTTTATTTTTTGGTGAATAAGAAGAGTTTCTTACTCCAGAAGGAATTCTCAAGCTCCGTTTGATCACTGTTGTTAAAAATAAATTTTTTAATTTTTAAAATAAAAGAGTTTGTTTGATAAAATCAGTTTTATAAAAAAAAATTAAAATTGATAACTCTTTTTTTGTTTTTAGAATTAAATTTAGACAATATGTCTGAGTTTTTTTTTCTATTTTGATTTTTAACTTTTAAAATAAAAAAAAAACACAGAAAATAATTATTTCCTTAACTATTCTACAAAATAATTTTAAACACAAAAAATTTAAAATAAAATCAAACAGACCCTTCATTGTTGATTTTTCTTGCATTTGTTTATTTTTCTCTCTTATCATCTTTATAAATAGTTGTTGAGATTATTACCAAAAACAATTTTTTTGTTGAGATTCTCTTACAATAAAAAGAAACTTTACTCCAAAAAGATGCATTAATATCTATGTACAAAATAATGTGGCTGCTAAGAATGTAAGACAATATTTAAAGAAAAAGGTAATGATATTAACACGGATCGGTTAATGATCCGATTGAGGTACTGGATCACTGAATCACTGATTTAATCACAATTTAATCACTGGATTACTGATTGAACCATATGATTCAGTGATTATATATAAATTTATAATTTGTATTAGAAAAATTGTAAATATACTTAAATAGTTAGGGGAGTTCATCAATCGATACAAACTGCGATAACTGAACCGAGAAATCGATAATCGAATAAAACGGAAAACAAATTGCAAATTTTATTTTATTTTTGTAAGCAAAATCACAAATTTTAATTGGATTGAATCGGTTTTTGGATTGATTGATAAAAACCGATCCAGTCCAAACTAATCCAATATATTAATTCTCCTCTACCTGATTGGGTCTTTCTCCAATCATAGCACAAAAGTTTCTAAACCCAAGACACATTAACCCATCAACTAAACCCAAGAAAAAACCTAGTCACATCTCATCAACAAAATTTTATTAGTGTAGAGCTTCATATCATTGCCTACAAAAAAAATTATATTATCGTTTAATAATGCTTTTGTATTTTCAAAAAATAAATAAATTTATAAAGTCTATTATACAAAACATGTTTTATTTGCACAATAACCATAAAACAAATTTTAGGATTTTCAAAAAACCGAAAACCGATCCAATTCAAACGAAAAAAATTGGATTGGATCAGATCGAATTTGAAAAAATGATCAAAGCGAAGGGATTGAATTAGATGATTTTTACTTCCAAAATCGATCCATTCCCGACTACGAACATCCCTACAAATAACTGTAAAAAAAAAATATAAATTGAAAATATTTTAATATAAAAATAATAAAATTTTGTCCAATCAAGGATCAAACAAATATATAATGCTTGTGATATTGGTGTTTCAGGTTCAATAAAAAACATCTTTAATTATAAATCAAATCAAAATTCCCTCCATAGTTTTCACAAAAAAAAAATTACTTGCATAGTGCATAACTGAGATAATAATAGTATTGTAGGTATATAACTTATGTAAATCAATAAATAATATATCACTTAAATATGTCAATTTTGATTTTTTTGAATTTTTTTTTAAAAGACTCGGGCCAGATCACCGTTATCAAAAAGGTCTTGCGAGCCACTACATTGTTTGTCGGTTTTAAAGTCTTATTTAGCTCAAGCCGGGAGGGGGGGTAAAGGATCAAGCTGTGGTGGTGTGATCAGGGACTCAGCTTGGATCATGGGTTTTTGTAGGAACATGGGGTCAGGTTCATCTACCAGAGCAGAGCTTTGGGGATTCCTTAGTGGTATGGAGACTACTTGGACCTTGGGGATCAGAAGTTTGTGGATTGAAGGAGACTCTCAGGTATCCATTCTCTTCATCCAAAAAGGGTGTGATAAGTCTCATCCTCTTGCTCCTTTGGTGACCAGAATTCAGGATCTTTTGAGAGGTCAATGGAGGATAAAGCTGAGCCACACTTACAGGGAGGGAAACATGGTGGCGGACAAACTAGCAGCGGCTGGGTATCTCTTCTCCGATTGGGACTTGCATATTTTTAATGAACCTCCTCATGATTGTAAGGTGCTGTTAAGTAGGGATATGTGATGGGTGTTACGAGCCCTCGTATGTGTTCTGAGTTGTAGCTTTTGTTTTTTTTAATTCCATTAATCTTCAAAAAAAAAAAGTCTTATTTAGCAATTTGTTCATATATTTTTTCAAAAAATATGTTTATATAATTATAAATACTATAATAATTCTAAAATAAATAAAAATTACAAAAATATCATGACTTCCGTTTCAAAATGACGTCGTATTGGACTTATTGCAGATAACTTATCTGCAATGACGGCAGGAAAAACGAATCATACTTTTTTAGAATAACTTTTTGTTGACGTTGTATATAATTTTTTTTTAAAAAATAACTATAGATAATCTGAATGTCCCTTGAGAATATTCAAAAAAGAAGAGCTAGAAAATACTTTTGAAATCCATTAAAAAATTCAAATAAATTGGATATATAAATAAAAGACTAAATATTTAAAGATGTCATAAATTAATATCTCTGATAATAAAATTAGGAGTGTCATTTTTTTAATAAATAACTTATTTGTACATAATAATTTTTTTTTTTGTGGAGTTTGGTACTTTTTATTGTATTTTTTTCCTCAAACACATAATTTTATTGTTAAAATGCCTTTATTTTTTCTCCGTCTAAAAATAAACAAATGGCAATTTTCCTCGCTATTCGCATGTGTAATGTACGGTTTCCAATATATATATTTTTAATAAATTCAAAAAATATCATCCGTCCGTGATCGAAAATTAATCCTTGTCGAGATCTTTTTGGGGCGGCTCTCTCAATTTTTTTTTTTTTTTTTTCATCTCAGTGATCGAATTCAATATCTGTGATTAAGGGTTCCAGATGCGAAAGGAGTTTGGCGTTTCGAATCTATTTTCACATGCATCAATTTGATCGATGGAGCGTCAACTACCAGATGAGGTATAACGCTGATGTAAGCTGAATGACGTCAGTTTTAATTTATCTTAAAAGTTGATATGACTAATAGAAATAAAATATTTAAGAAATATTTTAGTATATTATTATTTGAGGAATGTTATATTTATAAATTTTTTTTACAAACTCTTAGGGTCTCTTTGGTGTGATGTATAAAGCATGATAGTATAAGCTTATATTATAGGTTATGATATTTTCAGTTATTTGGTGTGACTATCGTATAGTATAAGTTTATATAGCAAGATCCCCTTATACATCAAACTGATGTATAACTTAATCAAGCATACGAGCAGTGGATTAGACATGATAAGGGGTTTATGTAATAATATTGCTTACAAATACAATTTCCAAGAATTAATATAGCATTTCAATATTTATGTTAAAATAAAATTTTTTAATATATTAATTTTTAAAATATTGAAGATATTCTTTTATACAATACCATACCAAATGCTGGATAATATTAAAATTTAATCAGGTCTTATACAATCAGACCTTATACTATCAGTTTTATCCTATATTATGCACCAAACATGTCCTTATAAATTATACTAAATATGAACGGTCATACTTTAAATCGAGAGTATATGACTGGTCGTATTAGTAATATTTGTGAAAGGTTTCCAGCGTCCTGAGGATCCTTCAAAGGAAATAAGGAAATTCACGAAGAAGGTTTCCAGCGTCCTGAGGATCCTTCAAAGGCTATTGCTGTAGAAATTGAGGAAAATAGGTTCTGTTTGGCTAAGTTTAAAAAAACATTTTCAGGAACTTCTCACTCTCAACTTCCTACATCGTGGATTAGGCCTGCGGAGGACTTTCTGAAATTAAATGTGGATGGGGCTGTGCAAGGTAATCGGGCAGCATGTGGTGGTCTCTTGAGGGATAGGAATGGATTATGGTGTGGCGGTTTCTCAGCCTTCATTGGCTCTTGCATTCCTCTGCATGCTGAACTTTGGGCTCTCCTTTATGGACTTGATTTCGCCTGGAAGCATGGCTGGAGGAAACTAGTGTTGGAAACTGATTCTTCTCAAGCGTTTTGCCTTCTTACCAATCATGGTAATGATACTCGAAAGCTGCCATTGGTAGCTAAGATTCGAGTCTTTTTAATGAAAGAGTGGACTGTCTTATTGAATAAAATTCCTAGGAGTAGCAACACATGTGCGGATTGGATTGCGAAGAAGGCTTTGGATGATTCCTTTGGGCTCAAATCAATATCCTCCCCTCACAGCGATCTGTTAAATCTTCTTGCTGCTGATCTTTTGGATCCGGGTCTGAATAAGGTGGCTGCTAGGAGAAATACAGGATGATGCTTGTTCCTGGCTTTCTGCTAGTGTTTGATGTTTTGTTTTCTGCTGTTTCTTGTTCTGTTTTTTTCCTTCCTTCTTGTTTGCTGTTCTTTTATTTTGTGGGGGCATTGCCCCTTGCTGTAACCAAAAAAAAAAAAAAAAAAGTAATATTTGTGAAAGAAATTTTTAAATGGGTGTTTCCCTTTCTTATTTATTATGTTTATACTGATTAATAAATAATAGTATATTAAAAAATGGGTTTATAAGAGTTATGTTGTAGGAAGAGTAATTGTGTTATGTTATAGAGATTCGTTTTGCGTGCCAGAATTTTATTTTATTTTTTGCTGCGTGCCCGATAAGATGTTGTGTGTGTATGAAATTTCATAAGGTCATGTCAAATGAGAGATGATAAACCCATTAAAATATTGATATAAGTTTACTTTATGTCAAGAGAATATATTAATTCAACTTCAAACATATTTGAAATCATCAGGAACAACCTGACAAAATGTTTTATCAAATTAAGAATAATAGTACATTTTAACTCTCTTTTTTTATACATGTATATTTTAACTCTCTAGTTAAACAGAAAGTAAAATGGAAAATATAAATTCTATGAAATATTTATTATAATAATTTTTTAATATTGGATAAATAAAAAAACATATTTTTATATTTCTATGTTTTAAACGAATATATCTTTTATTTAGTATGTTGAATTATATATTCAGATAATTATTAAGATACAACAAACAATATACGTGAACAGGAGAGATATTTTTGTGTGTATGAAATTAATATTTATCTTTTTTTTTTAGTTTTTTTTAAACATCAAAATTATTGTGTTAATAAGATATTGTATAGAGAAAAAAATATTGCTAACTTTTAACTTTCCTCTTTTTAAATATTGTTAACTGTATTTAATGAATTCATTTAATCGATCGAATTGAAAATAATTATTTATAATTGATTCGTTAAATTCATTTAGCTGATTAATTATTATTCACCTATCGAATTAAAAACAATTGTAATTTTTTTTTTTTGGTAAGCAAAAACAATTGTAATTACTATTATACTAATTCATTTAAAAGAAGTTCCTTTTAATTGATTCGTTTAATTGATTGATTCGTTTTTTATTTATTTACTGAATTGAAAATATTTATAATAAATATTAAATTAATTGTTTTGAGTTGAGTTGATTTTTAAGGTCAAATACGAAAAAAATATTAAAAAAATAAATTATATAATCTTATTTTTGGTGGAAACAATTATTAGAGTAATAATTGATAAAGATAAACCTACGTGCAAAAACTTTATATAATGGGAAATAATTTTCTCATACTACATACATAATTAAAAGGTAGGTTCCATCTTTATTTTTTTTATTTTTTTTTTGTGAACCATACTCATGTATTTTGTGTGTAGGGTGATAAAATTAATCCTCTTATATACTATATTAGATATTAGATGTCAGTTGCCGTGCCTGAATGAGAGAAGGATATGGGGGAGCATGGTCTCCCCAACTTACGCTAATAAAATAGAAACTAAATTATTGTTTTGATTCTCCAAACATGCTTAACATTAATGTATTTTTGTTGTTGTTGTTGAAGATTTGTGATATTGAATTAAATTTTAATGACCAAAAGTGACATCAAAATGTGTTCATAGAAAATGATGTCACAAAAAACTTAACCAAAAAAACCATTTTGAGATTACATTAAATACTTAGAAAACTAATTTAATGTCATAAAATTTAGAGGATCAAATTATTATTAAATATTTGGAGGATGAATGTGATAATTTTAGTCTAGAATACTAAGGGAATACTTATCGAATAAAGACCCGGCCAGAGCTAGGGCCACGACATAGGGTCCCCTCACCTACTTTGATCAGTAGCATATAATGATATTAATTTGCTTTTGTAAAAGACACCAACTAGGCAACTACTCCAAATAACCGACCACTATTTTTATGAGAAGCGTTCTCTTTTCAATGTAATGTGTGTTTTCTCTAGCTCATCCAGAATATTAATGGAGAACAATCCAAGTTCATCCAGAATTGATAGAAAATTCATCGAGAGAAATAGAAGAAATCAAATGAAAGCTCTCTACCGCAAGCTCAACTCACTTGTGCCTCATCAAAGCTCGAGGGTTTCCCCTTCTTTCTCTCTACCTTTTTATATATAGAAGTAGATGCTATGGTACCAGTGTCAAATTTTAAATTTGCCACCTCATCTGAGAAGCCATTAGATAAAAAAAAATCAACGACATTGATTTGTAAGCATGTGACACTATAGATTTTTTTTATCTAACAGATCTAATTTGAAACTTGACACCAGTGTCAAAGGATTTTACCTCATATATATATATATATATATATATATATATATATATAAGGAAAGCTATATTATCTAATAAATAGTAATAATTTGATAGAGGATCACACTTTTGGTTGAATTTTCTGCAGGAGGAAATTTCAGTGACGGATCAGCTAGAGGAAGCAACAAACTACATAAAGAAGTTACAGATGAACCTGGAAAAAATGAAGGAGAAGAAGAACATGCTACTAGGAAATGAAAGGCCAAATGAGAGCACGAATGGAGGAAAGAACATGGGGTTAAAATGTCCACAAATTGAGATCCGACAAATGGGCTTAGCCTTGGAGGTTGTTCTAATAACTGGGTTGGATTGTAAGTTCATGTTCAATGAGACCATTCGTGTTCTTCATGAAGAAGGAGTAGATATTGTTAATGCCAGTTATAAAGTCGTTGAAGATGTAGTTTTCCATTCAATACACTCTAAGGTGAGCTATAAATTTGGGCCCCCTTAATTGATCTTTCCTTTGTGTTTATGTGACTCTGGTTGCATTGTTCAGGTAGCGGACTCTGCCAATGGAGCTGCGAAGATATCTGAGAGACTAAAGAATTTTATGCGTGATTCTACCTATAATGCCTCTTAAAAGTATAATAGTCAAAATAAGAGTAATTTCAAGAGCATAGTATCGTTTTAGCTAGTAAGCAAATACATATTCACTGTTTCTTGACTCTTGGCTTCATTGAAAATGGTCTGATTTTACTATTCTTCTTTTGATGCGCAGTATATATACAAGTATTCAAATTTGCTCTTTTTTCCGGTTTCTTTTACCATATCTCTAATTGAATAATGACAATTTAGGAAAATAAAAATGTCTCTTGTGGTGTATACTAATCGGTGTCAGAAGATCTCATTGGTACGACCATAGTAGTTAAAATCGGGATTTAAATCTTAAAATTCTGATTTTAAAGATTTATTTTTGTTAAAATGATTTAGATTTCACTTAAAATTGTTTTCAATATAAAATCCGATTTAGACATTTCTTTAAGTCCCGATTTTAAGATTTAAATCCCGATTTTAACTATTGGAATGATGTTAAGCAAGTTAGAAAATTTGTTGAATATAACATTGCTGATGTCTCATCCGAAGATGAATGGATTGTGGAAAATGAAGGAACTTTATCTCATAATGAAAGTTTAGATGAAGACAATTTTGAATGATGTAGTTGAAGATCACGTGGAACAGAATGTCTTTGATGATAATAACTTGAATGATTTATTAGCTTAGACCCTTAGAGTGTGACAATTGTATGCAAATGTATAAAGATAGTGGCAGGTAGTATATTTTTCTTAATTCTTTTTATACATAAGCATATGTATATAAAAATTTAATTTTAGAGTGCAGGTAAAATCTATGATTTGTATTACGATTTTACGATTTACAATTTTTTATTCCCTTTCCGATTTTAAGTAAAATCCAGATTTTGACTACCTTGGGTACGATTAATCCGATTTCTGATTTGTATCTCGTTATCTTTTTCAGTAATTATAAATTTATAACTCCCATAAATCAATTTCGCTATCTTTTGGACATGTCAAATCTTGAATCTAACTAGGTAATCCTCCTAGTTTAAAAATGTCTCTATCAAATGGAAATATTTTCTCTCTTTAACCGTCAATCTTTTTATATTGAATTGTCATTATTTAATTAAATAGACTAGAACAACATATTTGATTCCTATAGATAGGCTTGTAAATTAAGTGAACCAAAAGATAACCCTTTTAAGCTATATATGACAACAACTTACAAATATGCAACGAGAATTGTCAAATGGAAGCTTATCAATCTATAAAGATAAAAGTGTATGTTGATTTTGACCAACATAATGAAGTTAGAAAACTGAATCACAGCAATCAAGTTGGTTCAAATTTGTGACTCTGCGACGGCAATCACCAACTTGATATAACAGGGAATTTACCACTCTACCAAGGGAAAACCAAGTACTATGCCAAGTGTGAATCTGCGACATTGTGTTGTGTTACTCTATGTAGCACCGATACTGACACGGGACACGTGACACGATACGACACGACATTTCGATACGTTAATTCTATAAAATGTTAGATTTCGACACTTTAGGACACGTTTTGATGTTAAATAATATTTTTAATTTATATAGTGTATATTATATTTAATATTCAATAATTTAGCAAAAAATTGAATCTAAACTTATAATATTCATAAATTTTACAAAGAAATATAAGATATATCAAATATTTATATTAAATTCAATAAAATAGTAATCGTAATCCAACGAATCTAATCGTTGGAACTAAAAACTCAACGCAATGCAACATTTGAACATTTTTTTAAATTTCTTTAATGCATGTTGGAGTGTCGGAGTGTCCGAGAGTGTCGGGAAGTGTCGGACACGACACGTCAAGATTCCTGAAATGTCGGTGCTTCATAGGTGATTCTTTGTATGCGAAGATTAAGACTATGTTTGATTGTTATTCTTAAAAATAGTTTTCTAATTTTCAGAATAAAAAAATTTGTTTGGTAAGTTTGTTTTGTAAAGAAAAATTAAAAAATTGTAACTATTTTTTTATTTTTAGAATAAAATTTAGAAAACATATCTGAGTTGTTTTTATTTTATATTTTGGTTTTTAATTTTTAAAACAAAAAAATACAGAAAACAAGTATTTCCATAATTATTATACAAAATAATTTTAAGAACAAAAAAAAATCAAAACATAATCAAAAAGTCCTAAACGTCGGAAAAATTTAAAGTGCACCAGCCATGGGACTTCCATGGAAAGTATGACACTTGGATTAACAATACAAAATTCTCTCTCCTCCATATTATTTGCACATAAAATAACAGCTTCTTATTGGTTTGTCCCACCTAATCTCTTGTGTACCGGGTACAGTAAAATTTCACTCCTAAATGTCATTGGTTTTGATTTTTGATTTTTTTTTTGAAAACAGTGGTTTTGATTTTTGTTAGTAAGTACTTTAACACATATACAAACGTGTGCATGTATAATATTTCCCTATATGACTATTTAGATTCTTCTTTTTCTTGCTTTAAGTTGTATACTGAAGTTACAAGATCTGATGGAAAAGGTCTTTAATTTATTATAGAATTGGTCAATTAAGGTTACGCGTGCTCCGCCTTCAGATATGGCTAATTAAATAGTCTGTCTGGAACAAAAAAGGAAAGCAACGAATAATCAAGAAATTTTTTTCGCTAATATCTAATATAAGACTTTTGAAAAGTTATGTCATTGGACAAATATTGAATTTGAAGCAGAATACTTTAAGAAAATGAAAAGTAACAGTTGCATGAAAACTTCTCTGCGCATATTATATACTCTGCATTATATTAATTAAATTTTTTTAACCAAGGAATCTTGGTGGGTCTGAAACCTAAATTTTTCATTATTTAAACTAAGCACATAATTAGTTCAGTTTTTTCTAATAGGAAATAATTATTTTTTTAAACTCTATCAGAAAATTGTAAAAAAAAAAAAATTGACCTTGAAATATCATGTTATTTTTATTATGTTCGTTGTTTTTTTTTTTTTTTTTTGGTAAAAGTGTTCGTTGTTTTAAAACTTCATGAAAGAAATATTTTACAAAAATATCATATTATTTTTCAAAAAAATAGAAATTGAATCAAATTAATAAAATATTTGTAAAATTATTCATAAAATTATATTAAATAAATAAATAAACTATGGGTTTGTGTTTTCTAAAGTTACTTTAGATAACTTTATCTAATGTTCATCGAAACGACGTCGTTTTGGGACGAAAATCATTGTGTTTTTGTAATTTTAATTTATTTCATGGTTATAATAGTCTTTATCATTCTAAATTTTAAATTTTTCAACCTCAAAATGACGTCGTTTCGATGAACATTAGACAAAATTGTCTAAAGTTACATTAGAAACTTTTTTCCCATAAACTATACATTCTTGATGCTAAGAATTATTTAAAATATGTAAAATATAATATAGTTAGTATTATATTAGGAAAAAATAGTTTGAGATAAAGTCATTTCTAGCCATTCTAAAATTACATTGTTTTGGTATTTAGAAAAAAAATAAAAAGTATTTTAATAATTTTTTTATTACATAATTTTATAGAATGTCCTATTTTTTTTTTTTTCAAATCCCTAAAATAACATCATTATAAAATAGGGAGAGATTATACTTACAACTTTTCTTTTAGTACTTGTTATTACAAAATCTTAACCGTTGATTTCCGTCAATCTAATGGTTATAATTTATTGGGTCAAACTTATTAATTAATTATTAATTCTAATAAATTATAACTGTTAAATTAATGCAAATCAACGATTAAAATTTGATAGTAATAAGTAATAAAAAAATAACAAATATAATAGGGTGTGTTTGATTGTGTTCTGACTTTTTTGTTCTTAAAATTGTTTTGTAAAATAGTTATGAAAACAGTTGTTTTCTATATTTTTTTCTTTTTGAAAGTTAAAAACTAAAACAGAAAACAAAAATAACTCAGACGTGTTCTCTAAATTTGATTCTAAAAACAACAAAATAGTTATATTTTTCAAAATATTTTTTTATAATACAGGTCTTACCAAATGAATTTTTTAATTTTTTTATTCTGAAAACTAAAAAATAATTTTTAAAAACAACAATCAAAACAGAGGCATAATCTCTCCCAATAAAATAACTTCAATCCCTTTTATTAAAATTCCTTTGCGAGGCTTTTGCTAACTCTGCCCTTTACACAAAGACCAAATAAAGCCCAAGAAATCAGAGCCAACATGAAGCCCAAAAAACATTAAAAAAGCAAT
>JAVKPL010004856.1:0-22743 GCA_032173675.1 Gastrolobium villosum | reverse complement strand
ATGTAAAAAAAATAAAGAGAGCAAATTTATAAATTTCATTATTTATTTTATATGTACACGTATTTTATTATAATCTTAACTGTTAATTTTTTTAATTAAAATTTACAATTTATTTTCTTTTCTTTCAAAATACATTCTTCATTTTAGAGGAGTCAAATTTATGTTACAGAATAATAGAGTAAGCTAATTGAGGATATTAAACTATAACTTTTTTTTTAGTTGTGGACACTAATAAGTAAATGAGGAATAGGTTGATTTTCTTTTAATAAAAAGAGGATTTACTTACATAGTTAATTAATTGGGTTTTATAATTCTCATTCAACATGAGAATTATAATTTTCCTATATACCCTTCCATTTCCGTGCTGACATGGGTCTTACATATAATTTTTTCTAACACATGGGTCCCACATACTTTTTATCTCTACAACATAAGATTTTAACTCTCATTCAACATGAGAATTATAAAACCCTAATTAATTAGACTACAAGAGTCACATTTACCTTTGATCATTTCAAAGACTTCAGAATATGGGAAATTATTTTCTCCTGTAGAAGAAACAATCTCATGTGACACAGTCATCAAAACATATGTAGAAGAAAAAAATTCTTCTCATATAATATGAGAAGTATTTTGTATACAAAAAAAAAAAAGTATTTAACCCAAATAAAATTCACAATTTTATAGGAAACCTTTCATTGATTTTGGTCATGTCAAACTTCGAACTCGCAACATCGTGAGCAACACTCTATCTAACCAGCAGAGTCACTTGACTTGGGATATTGAGTACTTCATTACTACTTTTGCAAATTAATATAATTATCAATAAAACTCTTTCTTATATTTAAATTAAATAAAATAAGAATATATTTACTCATGATTTAAATTTATGATAATTTTTACTTATTAAAATTTAAATGTACATACTTTTATTTTTCACTTTATAAATAAGTTCATCTTAATTAGTATGTATATATTTTTTTAATTTCAGTATTCTTGAATTCCTCCTCTAGGACTATTGTGCACACAGACTTTTTCAATTGAATATTCATTTTTTTTCTAATTCTTTTCTATCGGTGCACAACTTCTGAGTCACTATTTTGTTTTTTTTTTCCTTTAATTTTCTTAACCTCAAATAATTCAGAGACGTATATATATTATTTTTCCTAGTTGCATTTTCTTCAATATATTCATTCGTGTACTATTGAATCGGAATCAGAGATTTCCAATAAAACGATGCAATCAAACAACAATTTCCCAAGTTGGAATAAGACTGATCAATATTAGGAAAAATGCAAGAAAAGAAAAAACAAGTTACTTTATGTAAGATAAGGATCACGACCACCCTTCCAAATCATAGGTTCCTTTACTAGACTAAAAGGCACATGGTGGAATCAGGAATCTGCATACATACTTTCAACAAAGTTTTTTTTTTTTTTTTTTTTTATAACA
This sequence comes from Gastrolobium villosum, assembly GCA_032173675.1. Taxonomy (NCBI): domain Eukaryota; kingdom Viridiplantae; phylum Streptophyta; class Magnoliopsida; order Fabales; family Fabaceae; genus Gastrolobium; species Gastrolobium villosum. The sequence goes on along the minus strand of JAVKPL010004856.1, from coordinate 21,291 downwards.
ACTTTCAACAAAGTTTGAAAGAAGCAAAGTGTGACAAGAAAAAGATTAAGGCACAGTACAATGACATTACATAATTGTATTATGTGCAAAGAATGGCAAAGGCACTAAATCATTATCTACTAGGATGGCATGCCATAGAGCTTTCTCAACTACATTTTACTATAATTATTTTGCTATAACTTTTTACCTTTATGCATTTGTTTTTTCTTAAGAATTCGAGATAACGTAATTGGGAAAGTGATTAAAGGAAAAGTTTAGTGCCCACCTTGTAAGCCTTATTTTGTCAGCATGTGCAATTTATTTTATGAGAAAAATGTTTATCCTTTTAAATAACATAACTTATATCCCTTGACTCTTACAAAGAGGTGAGACCCACATCTTTATTTTTTTTGTCAACTCTCTCTTCTTCTTTATCTATCTCTTTCTCTCTCTTAAAATGACACAATTTTACATCCTTTAAAATGACACACACTTTACCCTTATTTTATATGTCAAATGGGAACATGATATTCAATGTTTTAATTTTAAAAATTAATGCACCAAAATTAATACGAACAAAACTTTTAAGGAAATAAAGTACAATTTGCCACTCAATTCTTTTACTAATAAATAACCTTGGATTTACACCTTACATTAATTGAACACAAGACAAAATGTTCAAGCCCAAAGGGCTAGAACAGACATTGTAGCAGAGCCAAGAGTTAATGCAATGAAAGACACCTTTTTCAACAATGGATTGGAGTTCATAAGCTTGTTATGAAAGAAATCAGCTGCAATGAGATCAACAAGAGCCATGTAAATTAGTATCCCTGATGAAACTGAACCGAGTAACCCTTCCATGATCAATGCATTAGGGCTACTATCATCATAACCAGTCACTGAGAACAACACCATCCCCAAAATTATCCCCATTGGTGTTGTCACCGAGAACATGAAACACATGTACGCCGTTGTTCCAAAGCTAAACCCCGCCTGCAATTATCATCATACAAAAAATACCAATTAACATCCTTTGTCACCAAACATTAGTCAAATTATAAACAAATGTATCTGCAAAAAACAATAATTATATTCTTGAACAAATGCATTATTTTAAGGGATGTATTTTTATTATGTCGTAGGAAAAATATTACCTCATGTTGTAGAAATGAAAGTATAAGTGGGACCCATAGGTAAGAGAAGAGAAAAAAAAATGGTGGGATCCAATCCCTTTTTGTGTGTATAGAAAAATTGTTTATCTCATATAAAATGAGATAACCATAACCCTTAATTTAATTAGTTTATATGAAGTAACTTGATAGACCCAGAAGGTATTTGTTCAATAAGTCAAAGTTATGAAACCTATTCATTTATACAAGAGTCAATGTATAATAATGCCAACTCATTATGACAAAAAAAAAAAAAAACTATTTAATGTATGTTGAAATTTGCTTACTTTTTAAAGAAAGCCGTTCTTTCTTTTTTTTAAATGCTCTTTCGCATTGATTATATGTTATTTAGAATACAAAATCACACCTAATATTTTTCTGACTAATTTTTTTTTTTGGTAAACATTTTTCTAACTAATTTATATATGTGATAATATTAATACTTGATCAAATGTACGTATGAATCAATATGGTTCTAGTCGGCAATACAATAGTTTATGAACAAGTTTGGAATTAGTTTATGGGGACAGTACTATCATTGTATACCAAATTTACGCTTTTAAATTTTAATTTTTTAATTTTTTATTTATATCTATCAGTTATATTTTATTAGATAATAGTAAGCGGTTAAATACAAGCCAATCAATAATTAAGGTTGGCAGTAAAAATTGTATTATGTGCACTAATTTATCAAATCAATTTATCAAACAATACATTCCCAAAGTAGATTACTAAGCTAAATATTATGGGGTGGTTATATTTATCAAAATTTTAAGTTTATTACTGTTATTGTATGTTTGGTTATCTTTAGATAGATTAATTTGAAATTAATGACCGTTAATATTTTCTTTTTTTCAATAATTAATTTCAAAATATTCAACACGAATAGATCAAATAACAATAAGAATGGTAATTCTTTTTTTCTTTTTGGATAAGTTACATGTATTTTTAGGAAGACAATTTTGTTGGAAATGGATCCTGAGAAAAAACATGACATGGTCATGTGAGAAGATGACAATCATACAAAGTTAAATTAATGGTTATGATTTAATAACTACTTATTTTACTATTTTTTTCTCTCCTCTTTTATTACCATTGATCCACTTTGTATGGTTATAATTTTCCACTTTACCATATCATATGATTTTTCACATTAGAGGATCGGAATCCAATTTTGTTTGAGTCAAAAATATTCGGATAACGACGGTGGAGGCTAATTCTCTCAAAAAAAATTCTTTGAATTTACATGGATTTAAATCCAAGATTTTACTTAAGCAGAATTAAATATATATCATTTGGTAGAAAATCGTAAATCTAAACCAATGATAAATATAACCTTAGAGAAATAGTTTTTGAAGGAAAGGCAATTAATACTAACCTGAGCAATGCAGCCACCAAGACCCATACCTTCAAAAATCTGATGAAATGCCAAAGCAGCAACGAGGGGTCGAATGGTGCAAATGTTTTGAGACATTCCCAAAGTGACACCTATTATCACTGAGTGAAATATTATTCCAATCTCAAGCACTTGCGACACCAACCTCTGCTTCAACCTCATCAACTCTTCAACTCTCTCCAATTCACCACCGTCTCCGTCACCGCCGCCGCCAACGAGTTCCATTCTCCACTCTCCGCCACCTTCCTTCTCCTCCGTCTCCACCGCCGCATAGTGCGCGTGCTCCACGTGCGAGCTTGCGGCGGCGTCCACCAACAGCGCCACCAAAGCCCCCGCCAGTGTCACAAGGCCGGCGAAGGGAAAGTCCTTCCACGGGTGCCTGGATGCCACGTGGCAGTCGGAGAGCGCTGCGAACGCGTCCGGCAACACGTGGACCAATGAGGTGGCGAGTATGACGCCGGCGGCGAAACACTTGATCACCAAGATTGCCATGTCGTAGAGTGATTTGCCCTGAAAATAACGCGCCAACATCACCGGCAACGACACGCCGACCATGCTGGTGACGAATATCGAGAACACGGAGATCACTTTCAGGTGTGACGCCGCCGTGCCGTCTCTGCATGCGACGGCTCGAGCTATGTCCGTCGTGCACGCCGCCATGGTGTGGATCGATGGAGAATGTTGATATATAACGTGTTTGAATTTGCTACAAAAGTTCTGAGTATTGAGGTTTATAAGTGTTGGAGACCAAAGAGAGATAAAGCAAAACTAGAATTTAGTGATCATGTTTGAAAAAAGCGCGCAAAAAAATATTATATTATTAAATAATGGAAAAAACATTTTTTTCTTGAAGATATAAATAACCATTGATTTTCGTCTATCAACGATTAGAATTTATTAGATTTTATTACGAGTTACTAATTAATTAATTAATAAGATTTACCTAATAAATCTTAATCGTTGAACGTTTAGAATCTAAAATGACACAAAATTATATCTATCAGAACATAATTTTTTTTTCCCATAAATAATTTAGAGTTGATTTGATTCACTTAATATAAATGTAGGAAGAGGCTATTTTACGATACTTTTTTCTTTACAACCTATTAGGATTACTTTTATGGTTGTTGAATTAAAATCAAATCAACAGTTACAAATTATTATTAATCATAAAAATGATTGTAAAAAGACTAATAAGTTTTATTCTTCGAATCTACCGAGAGTTTATTCATATGAGAATTAAATTTATTTAAAAAGAATTAATTAATACATATAACTCAATAAATTATTAGTGTAATATAGACAAAGATCAAATATTGAAATATGAAGTAAGACTTTTTAATATTATATTAAAGATCCTGTCTCAATAAAAAAAATTATTTTATTATTTATAACAACACAAAATATTTATTATCATATAACACAACTATTTATGCTGTAGTATTTGATTTCTGTTCTCTATCATTATGCATGAAAAGTAACCATAGTTTAAAATAAATTATGATAGAGAAGGGATACATCTTTTATTTAACGCTTTACATTGAAGATGAGGAACTTTTTATGCGCACTAGTTTGAGTTTGAGTTTGAGTTTGAGTTTTCTTTCTGCGTAGGATATAGCGTCCTTTTGTTCATTGCAGTCAGTAACTGGGTCGCCATCCATGCACACGTGTCCACGAAACCTGTTTTCCATTGGTATTTGGCTTTAGTGTGCTGCGTCTGAAATCCATCGAGGTTTGGGTAAGTGCTTAAGCTATTCATTGAATTGAAACCATTTATCACGCATTTTAAAGTTTACAAGTAAAATACAGGGCACAATGGTAAATCATCCGGGAAATGACGGCATTCCTAGTTTCTACGTACTCTTGTCAGTCTTGTGCACTTGTGAGATATATATATATATATATATATATATATATATATATATATATATATATATATATATTTTATAGTACAATGATATTTTTAATTCTAAAATATTGTGGAGTTTAATCGAATTTTTTGTCTTGCGTCTTTCATTAAAATATTACTTCCGTGTTAAAATATAAATTCTTTAAGATTTTTTTATCAAAATTAAGTTATGAAGTTTTTTCGTTACAAAAACAAAATAAAATATTATACTAAATAAATTCTCTATATTAAAATACTTAAGCTTTATCTTTCCTATTTTGTTTTATTTTTGGATATTAGGGAAACAAACAAACAGAAAGAAACTAACTAAGGATCAGTGGGAATATTAACCAAACCCAACAAATCCTTCTCAACAAATCTAAAACAACCTATAGGGATATTAGGAAGAGTAACTAACTCCCAAGAGTTATGATCCACACTAGAAGCCAAGAAATCCGCCACTTCATTCCCTTTCCTGCTAATGTGAGACAGCACAATGTTCCATTGCTTATCGATGAGCTCCTTGATTCTATGCACCAACAAACAAAAAGGATGATCCGAAGGACAATCTCCCTGGACCAAAAGAATAGCCTCAGAAGAATCACTTTCCAGCTGAACATTCCTAAAGCCATGCTCCCAAGCCACTTGAAGACCTAAAAACAAGCCCCATAACTCAGCCTTCAAAGCATTCCCTTGCCCAGTTTTTTTCCATAAAACCCATCAACCATCTACCATCACAATCTCTCAGAACCCCTCCACAACCAGATTTAAAACCATCCAAAGAACAGGCACCATCAGAGTTGATCTTTATCCAACCCTTTCTGGGAGGTTTCCACAGCACCTCACCGTCATCCTTAGTACCCACACTAACAGCAGCACCATCCAACACAGAATCAACATGGATAACATTCTGCACAAAAATCTTAATCTTCTGACAAAGAGACTCAGGAGAGCAAAATTCATTTCTAAACACCATATTATTTCTAGCTTTCCAAAGCATCCAACAAGTAACACCAAAAGTAAGTCTCCAACTATGATCATGCTTATCATTCTTCCCTCTACCCAGATTAAGCTGAAGCCAATCCTGCAAGTCACCAGAGAAAAACAAATTGTGATATTGATTATCAATTAACAACAACCACACCTGCTTAGCCCAATCACAATCTCTCATCACATGACAGCAGTCCTCACAAAGAAAGCCACATCTAGGACAGGTTGCATCATCTCCCATGTGTCTCCTTCTTCTTTGATCGTTGGTTAAAAGCTTACTCCCAACCAAAAGCCACAAGAAATGCTTCACTCTCTCTGGACCCTTCCACTTCCAGGCAAGGTCCCAAAGATTATCCTGATGCTGCATGGCAGGAGTATCCTTCCTGATAAACTGGTAGGCAGACTTCACAGAAAACAAACCATTACTAGAAGGCTTCCACACAATCCTGTCCTCCTCATCACCATCCTTAGGACACTCCATCTTGGCTATAACATTGCAGACCTCCTCAGGGAGGAAAATGCTAAATTTACCCCAAATCCACTCCCCATCAGAATTAGCACAACAAGCAACTTTCCAATCTTTAGCATCTTCAGGGATACTGGTTGTGGCTAAATCAATAAGCTTACCAACCTCAGGCACCCACCAATCCAACCAGAAACTAGTGCTCTTACCATTGCCCAACATAATTCTGGACCCTGCCAGAACATGACTCCAAGATGATCTAATGCCTCTCCACAAATTACTGGCATTATCACACCTAGGAATATTGGGCAAAAGGCCATCCTCAAGCTTGTACTTATTTCTCAACAATCTGGCTCCCAGAGAATTCTTGTTTGTCAGCAACCCAAACCCAATCTTCATAATAAAGGCTTGGTTAAAAGATCTAAGCTCTCTCAAACCAACACCACCATTCTGTCTAATAGAGCACATTTTCTCCCACTTCACCAGATGAACACCTCTTTTATCTTTTGAAGAACCCCAAATAAAACCACGAGTACGCTTCTCAAGCTCATCACAAACCGATTTGGGCAGCCAAGCTGTTTGCATAGCATAAGAAGGCAAAGCAAGCAACACTGACTTAGCCAAAGTGAGTCTCCCAGCTAAAGATAGGGATTTAGCACTCCAAGCATTCAACCTTTGATTAACTCTCTCCAGGATGTTCTCAAAGGACTTACTACTGACTCTAGAGTGATTAAGGAACACTCCCAAGTATTTACCCAAATTAGGAGTACTGTTTATCCCTAGACAGTCACTAATCTCCTTGGCACGACCAAAACTGACATTTTTAGAAAAGAACACTCTAGTCTTCTCAAGGTTAATCTTCTGACCAGAACTCACAGCAAACAATCTAAGCACTTGGTTGATAATATGAGCCTGATCCAAAGAAGCCTCAGCACAAAGAATGATGTCATCAGCAAAAAATAGGTGAGATATAGGAGGCCCTACCTTCCTAAGGACAATAGGCTTCCAGGCTTTAACATCAACAGCAACCTGAATGAGGTGAGCAAGTCTTTCAACACACAAGACAAACAGATAAGGAGAAAGGGGATCCCCTTGACGAATCCCACGGGAAGGATTAAAGTATCTAGTGGGTTTACCATTCCAAAGCATATTCAGCTCACTGGTCCCAACACAACTATCAATAAGGGAAACCAGGTTGTCAGGCAAGCCCAGATCAGACAGGGTGTCATGAATAAAAGACCAACTTAGCCTATCATAGGCTTTTTCAAGATCAACTTTAACCATTATCCAACCATGCTTACCTTTTTTCTTCTTCATAGAATGGATAATTTCTTGAGCTACCACTATATTATCAGCACTATGCCTACCCTTAACAAAAGAGCACTGGTTCGGAGCAACCCATCTAGGCATCAAATTCTTGAATCTGTCAGCAACCACCTTGGTGACAATCTTATAGACAACATTACACAAACTGATAGGTCTAAAATCCCTCATGCATTCGGGATTATCAACCTTAGGAATAAGGCACAAATGAGTCTGGTTAATCAGCTTAATCTTCTCAGGGTCCTCAAAAATACCTCTGACAAGCTCACAAACCGATTTGCCAACAAGATGCCATTGGGATTGAAAAAAAGCAGCACTAAGCCCATCCGGTCCAGGAGCTTTAAATCTACCCATTCTAAACACAATGCTTTTTATCTCCACTTCATCAGGAGATCTAGCAAGGTTTTGCAAAATACGATCCTCCAACTTAGGAAAAACACCCTTAATAGGGAGATCCTCATGATCACCATCCTCTTCCAAGAAAAGCTTCTCAAAATACTGAATAGCTGTCTCAACCATATCTTTAGTATCAAGAGTCCATTCCCCATTATCCTTTCTAATGGTCAGAACCTTATTTCTCCTCCTTCTAGCAATAGTGGTGGAGTGGAAAAATCTAGAGTTCCTATCCCCATACTTCAACCAATTAACTCTGGACCTTTGAAACCAATTCAACTCTTCCCTAAGCAAAATAGTTTCCAACTCCTTCCAAAGCTCTCTCTGCAGCCTTTCAAGCTCTCTGTCAGAACCAGCTTCCAACTTTAAATCCAGCCCCTGAATTCTGGCATATAACCTATACTTCTGTCTCATCTCCTTATTAAAAACATCTTGATGCCACTTAGAAGCAGCAGCTTCAAACTCACTCCTGGCTCCTGCCCAATCAGAATTCTCATCCCAACAATGTTTAACAATACTCCCAAACTCAGCATTAGTAAGCCAAGCCACAAGGAACTTGAAATGTTTCTCACCCTTGACCTCCTGACCAACCTGAGAGTTGCTAATAAGAATAGGCCTGTGATCAGAGTTAAAGAAGGGAAGATGAACGACAATTCTGTTAGGCGAAGCCACATTCCAAGCTTCATTGGCACAAGCTCTATCAATCCTCTCTTGAAGTTTGCCTCTCCTCCAAGTGAAGCTAGGACCCTTGAAACCAACATCAAAAACACCACACTTCTCCAGACAATCCTGTATCTCCTTGATACTCCTCCAACACACATCAAGCCCCCCAACCTTCTCATACTGCCTTAGGACAGAATTGAAGTCCCCAACCAAGACCCAAGGACCCACCACAGACTCAGCAATGCCCATCAACTCCTCCCATAGCTCAAGTCTCTCTAATCTCCTCGGACTCCCATACACAAAAGTAGCTAACTCCATCCTTTTATCTTCAATATAGTAAATCCTAGTATGAACAAATTGGTGGTGAGATTTAATTATCTCCACCTCAACGTCTCTATCATCCCAAAGAATCCACACACCACCAGAAAAGCCCACAGCCTCCTGCTTAAAGAACTTAGAAAAACCAAGTTTTCTAACTATAGCATCACCTCTAGCACCCTGAATTTTAGTTTCCAGTAATGCTAGAACCTTTATTTTAAACCTATATTTCAAATCTCTAATCAGGGCAGGGAATTCCTTCTTCCCAACCCCTCTACAATTCCAAGAACAAAGATTCATGAACATAAAAGACAAAAAGGTAACCAGAACCCCCAACAACAGCAGAAGCATCATCAAGATACAGCAAGATTACTCACCCCTCCAGGACCAGCATTCCCCTGATTAGCTTCTAACCCAGCCAGCTCATAGCCTCCAGACTTCAGAAGGTTTGAAATCACATCCCCTTTGACCCTACCAAAGGCCAAGTTATTCAGATCCTGAGATGGCTGCAGCACACCCCCTTCTAGACCTTTGCTCCTAGCAGGTAACTTCAGCACACTCACATTCGAGGAATTAGGAGGCTGGTTCTCAGAGGCAGGAAACCTGACTGCTGACCCTTTAGGATTGGATTTAAACTTCTGAAAACCACTAAGACTCGAAGAACCTCCCTTAGAGAACCCAGATTTAACACCACTTCTTTTCTGTTTTTCAACTCCAGAAGAAGAGATGCTAAGATGAGTACCTTTAGCTCTCCTCTCCATACCCCCTGCTCCCTCCGATTTAATAGGAACCATCTCCTTCTTGTCACCTGTTAGAATGTCTAACTTAGGAACTAACACCTCAGGTGGGCTATCAACAATCTTCCCATCCCCAGCAGAAACACCAACCCCAACTGACTCAGTTTGACCCACCAAATTCTGGTTAACCTCCTTAGAAGAAGAATGACTCACAGGAGTAGTTCTCATCTTCCTCCCCCTCCCAGGTTTTTGGACAACCATCCAAGACCCAAAGGCCTCCTCTTCCTTCTGTTTCTCAACAATAGCTTCCTTCACCTCCATATCCTGACTCTTAGTATCACCAACACCAGATTCAGGACTAGACTTCTGTCCACAGACACTAGGACATAAGTCCTTTCTATGCCCATACATGCCACACCCAAAGCATATCATATGCAAACCTTCGTATCCCACATGCAACACCCGCTCCCCAATCTTGAACTTAGACAAGAAACTTTTTCGAAGATCAACTTCCACACAGATTCTAGCAAACCTGCCTCTCTCAGTTATTTCACCACCATCCAGCTCATTCTTCCTCAAGGAGTTCCTATCAATTTTGAGCGTTCTCCCAAACATGCTGCCAATGATCCAGAGATACTGAGTGGTATAGAACTCCAGAGGAAGACCTGGGATCCTAATCCAAACCGCCAACCTCTTCAATTGATCATCATAAGGATCAAAGAAAGGTCTCCATCGTTGAACAGTCAGGTAGTGATCGGCAATGATCCAAGGACCTTCATGAAGCACATGGTTGTAATCCTCATCCTCATGAAACCTGACCACCAAATAACCATTATCCATGTCAATCACTTCATAAGCCCCCACCAGATTCCACATTCTAACCAGACGGTTCATTAGAAACCTAGCTCCCATCCGTTTCCCCAGCAGCTTAATTATCAAAGCCTTTCTCCACTGTTTACAGGCTTCTTTGTGTTGACTCCTGGAGAACTTTAAAGAAGGACACAGAGGATCATCTTTCGCATCTCCAACAACATCCTCCAGCATATCTTCCTCATCCTCTTCCATACGCTGCCTGGCCATCCAGTCTTCTTCATTATCCGACATATCATCAGCACCATTAAGCCTCAACAGCTTATCTCTATATGAGATAATCCTGCCAGATCTCCCTAAGGAACCACCAGACTGTGATCCCCCTCCATCCTTGAGCACTAATTCCGGTTGAAGCGATTTCCCCGCCAGATCTACTTTTCCCGCGGCAAGCACCACTGGATCTGCCGGATCTCCTCCCTGCATCCGCTCATCCATCAGATCATCTCGGATCTCTAAGCCTTTAGGCTTCTTAACGCTTCGATTCAGATTGTCCTCCTCCTCCTTCGACACCAAGCGTGTTTCCCCCATAGCAAACGAAAATTTCAGAGAAAACAGACAAGCGCGTGAGATTCACTCGCTCAACCCAGCTCAGCCGGTCAACAATCTTTCCTATTTTATTTAGTAGACACATAAAAGTAGATAGTTAAGAAATAAATAATGTCATCTCTTTTTATCAAAAAAAAAAAAATAATGTCATCTCAATTCTGTAAAACAACAGAAAAATGAAAAAAAAAATTTATTTCTTAAAATAGAAAAATATTATATAATAGTCCTGAGGCTAGGGACCGTTGAATTTGTATATTTTATAATTGCAACAATAACCAGCTAAATGGTTGAAATCGGATGTTTTAATTGTATATTGTGAAACCCTTTCAAGAATGAATATGACCGCGTCAGGTGGATAAGTCAACATTAAAGTAACAAAAACATATTTGGACAAAGAAAAATTCCAGCTTAAACTCAAGTTTGGGCTGATACATACCCAATTGCTCAAATTATGTACCCCTTTCTATTTATTTTCCTTTTTGTTAATATGAAAAAAAAGTTTAGCTTACGTTTTTAAATAACGTGAGTTTGATTTGATAAAAAATGAAAAGAAAAAACTCAAACATTAAATTCGTTAGCACTCTATATCATGACTACGAAATTTTGTTTTTGCGACGTCTCACCCATTAAAATAAATACATGTAATATGTAATTATTTTATAAGTTAGAACTCGTTGAATCATGAAAACTTCCTAAGTTTGTTAATACTTTTTAAAAATAATAATAATACTAAAAAAAAAAGCAAATACCTTTCACCTGAGAACGAAAGGACAAATATAGTTTCAATACGCCAATTCTTATTGAAGAAAAACGGAAAATGTTTAATTACAATCCATACATGCCGTAGGATTTATAAAATGTTTAATTACATTCCGTTTTATTTATTTATTTTCAAATAGTTAAAATACATACAAAATAAGGGTTTTAATAAATAAATTAGTGAATTTTAGAGATACCTTACAAATGAAAAATTAAAATCTTCCCACAGTGAGACAAAATAATCAATTGGTGTAATAGTCATTGTTTATAAATTAAATATGAATTTTTTTTTTGGTTGATTTTAAATAGCATTTAAAATCCAGTGTTAATTAATTTACCAAAAAAAAATCCAGTGTTAATTTACAAAAAAAAAGGTCTAAGATAATTATATATTCTCTTTTTTCTTGAACATATAACATTGCTCATGCATTTTCACAGCTCGTGCAGCAACATTTGTCATTATGCATGCCCAACTTTAAGCCAGAATAGCAAAAATGGGCCAAACAATAAGACCTTGCTATCAGTTATTCGACAATATTTGAGGCTTGCTTGACTTAGCCATAATCTAGCTTGAATTGGGCCATATCAAACTTTTTAAGCACAGAAAAAAAGGGCAACCTATCAATTGCATAAAAGTAGAAAACCAATCATACTTATTCTAAATTTCAACTAAAACAATTAAAATCAGCTAACCCAATAACATTGAACTGAAAGAACGGGTCAACCAATTAACGCCAACTGTAATAGGTGAGGATAAGTTTTGAACCAACTGATGTAACACTCAGAAACCCGGAAATTTTGAGAGATATTCTTATTACCAAAGTTTTCCACTACCAATTTACTACTTATCTAATCATTATTGGATCAACATTTTCTCTCTCTTCAAATTTTTTAAATATTCCCTCTCTTTGATCAAATAATGATTAGATTGGTAGTGAAAAATTTTGATACTCCTCCTTTTTTTCAATACATGTATCCATTTCGATACATTCTTTTTTAAATAAGAAAATTATTTTTTCATTTATACCCTTGTTTTTATTTATTATCTCCACTAAATTCCAAAAACTTTTCCTATTAGATAAAGAGGTACCTACATTTGATATACCTAAGATTTTTTTTCACAAACCCCAAGAAACATACACTGTTTTACCTTTTCTTTTTTATCTCAATTATTTAACTTTCGGCAAAAGTGGCTCTCTGGCTTCAACTTTGGGCCCAAACATGACCAATTTTACAACTTTATGAATAGCTTGATCGTACAAGCTTGGGCTCTTTGTTCCCTTGTGACCTGACATAAATGCTGGCATCTCGTTAATTCGTTCCAGCTGGCAGCTTGTACCACATAATAATCTTTACTTCATTTGTTATCCTACCCTCAAACATGAAAGTAAAAATATTTGTATGTTTCTTTATGTCTTACTTAGAACTTGATCTTTTTATCAATCAGTTTTTAAGTTTTGTTCAACATGAATGATTTAAGCATTGAACATAGACATCGAACACATTCATAAGAAGCCTGAATGGCCCACGACCACATATGCATATTATTTAAGCATCGAGCATATACATATACACAAACACAAACACAAATATAACAAGCTTAAAAGTACACACAAACATGAAACACGTTAACGAGCAAGTAAACTCGTTTGATTATAACAAAGGCCTCCTTGGATTGTTTGTCAACTGGCCCCTGACCACATATCCATATATTTTACATAACATGCAAACTCCTATTTTTTTTCATTTGACACTTAAAAACATCATAATGTCTCACTAAACAACTCCTAATTCCAAGGTGAGACACTTCCCTACTATAGTTCCACAACCACACACCTGCAAAAAAAAATGCGAAAAATAAGATAATAGAACAAGAAAAGAGAGAAAGAGAGAGAGTAAAGAAACTGTTAGCCCTTATTTTGAAAGGTAAGATATACGGTTAAAGGGTAACAATGTGTCATTTTAAGAGAGAGAAAGAGATAGATAAATAAAGAGAAAAAGTTGACAAAAAAATAAAGATGTGGGTCATACCTCTTTGTGAAAGTGAAAGGGTGTAAGTTGTGTCATTTAAAAGGATAAACACTTTTTCCATAATTAAATCAAGGGAAAATTGTGTATTATTTTAAAGTATATAAAATTTTATCATTTTATGCGGGAGAAAGAGATAGAAATTATATCATTTAAAACCATAAATATTTTTCCCTCGGATCAAAGTCAGGGCAGATTTAATAATGAAAGGAAGTGATTTTTGCTAAAAGGGAGAAGAAATTACTTAGCAAAAATCACTTCCACTGGGATAATCAGGTAAAAATAACAATCAAAATCACATAAATCAGAATATGATTAAGGCTAAAGGAGTTCCTCACCTCAACATAAAAGCAGTAGAAGATCTAGTCGCTGTCGCTCCAGCCACTAGCCAACGTAGTAGCCAGATTTAGTGTTGCTGCGGCTGCCTTGACCATGGTCATAACCATTGTTATAGCCACCCTCGTAGCCACGTCGATAGCCTTTTGCATATCCACTTTGATAGTTTTTTTGTGGCTGCTTCTGGTCCTTTATCTTCCCATTATAGTTCCCTGCATTGTTCTTACCCTTTTGGCCTCCTTGGTGTGACCCTCCCACACTCTTATTATAGCCTTTTTTTGGCAGGCTTTCGTCCTTGTCATCATCCCACCATGGGCAAGACATTGTTTCAGGTCTTCTGAGTGTGTTTGTATGCAGCAATGCAATGGAGGGCAGTGAATACTTATAACAAGAGATCGAAGTGAAGCTTGACTGAGAAGGAAATACTATTTGTTCAACGTTTGAGATAAAATTACAATAAAACCAAGGTACCTGTATCACCGAAAAATCTAGAATATAGGAGCATCGGTCAATAGAAACGAACCACGTCACATGCTTTATATTAAAACTAGTGAATTACCCGTGCGATGCCCGGGAGAAAAAGAATAAAATATTTGTCGTCCGTCATGGTTGGTTAATTGCACTGCAAATCTTATATTTACAAAATTTTGTGTTGCTATCTTGTTCTATATTTCAGGTGGAAAAAATCACAGCATTGACACATAACTTTGCAAATATTAACCATAAATAAAAATCTGCTATCGTGAGTGATTAATATTTTACAAATCAAATATAGGTATCTACTCAATGAGTTATGGAAAAAAAAAAATACGCCATAGTAGACTATATTAAAATGAGGATGGCTAAAAAAGGAAAAATGCATACAACTTATTATTAACTATAACAACCACTAATAAAATCAAGGTAACAAACAGACCAAGCAAATATGAAATTAAAATATCAGCTTGTACCTATAATAAGAAAACGCTATTAATTCAGTGTCATTCTGTAGCAATTATTGGAGGGATGAGGTCAACACATACCAGACATGTGATTTCCTATGTTTATGCATTACCAGGGACATCCTCTTCTACCATCATATTTATGCCTACGATACAAAATGCAAATGCTCATTAAATAAATTACGCTAATATATTAACACCCAGAAGTAATGGTCTCAAAAAAAAAATGTGTTACTTTTTTTTTAGAACCCAAAAAACGTTGTCTGAAAGGGATTTGAAAGCAAATTAATCAAATGGTCATGTATGAGTCATATTTTTTGCTTACATTTGAACAAATATGTCTAAACAACATCAAATCAATACACATCTAAAAACTTGTAACGATATAAAGAACCCACAAAGATAAATTTTTAAAAATAACAACATACATTCGAGTCCACCAAAGAATTAAAGAATGAGGTGACAATAGCTTCGCTGCTTCAAACACTAAAACTTGATATCTTGGCTCATTATATGACTCCAAATTGTTTTTTTATGTTGACCTTAAATAACATTGATTTTTCATTAAGAATGTTAAATTTTCTTGGATAATGTTCTAAATTAGAACCCTACATAAAAAACTCCTTCAAGATTAAGTAAACTCGTGCGATGCATGGAGAAAAATATCTGTTTGTCTGTCCCGTAAAAATTAATGCAAATCATAAAAGTATATCTCTGCATTTTTTTAAAATCAATACTGTTAGCTACCTAACTCTAACTTTTTGTACATATAGAGTTGGCAAATTTTTGAGTTATTAAGTTTAATATAAAAGAAAAAGAGCAAAATTTTAATTTAAATACAAAATAATTTTAGCGGGCTAGTCCTCCGGACCGACTCTACTTTGCAACCTCTAATTGTCAGCATTATATACCAGCATGTAATAAGTTTTTATATTTATCCACACGAAAAAGTTTTTATATTTGCATCGAGGTTCTTATATTTTATCTCAGAGATGGACATTCATTGATTACAATCAGATTTATAAAATAATAATAAAAAATTATTTTTTGCAAGGATTTGTGTCGTTAGTATTTGGAGATTTACAAATTTGTATTTACAAAAATTAAAATCAGATTTAGGAATTTAATTAAAAAAGAAGAAGGATGAAATTTTAATTTAATTACAAAAATGTGTTAATGGGCCTGCCCTCCGGGCCGAGCCCAGTTTGCCTCATCTAACTATCAGCATGCAATAGATTTTCATATTTATCCACAAAAGGTTCTTATAGTCACATTTACGTTTTTATATTTTATCTCAGAGATGGACTTTCGTGTATTACAATCAGATTTAAAAAATAATAACAAATAATTATTTTTTGCAAGGATTTGCGTTGTTTGTATTTGAAATTTTACAAATTTGTATTTACAAAAATAAAAATCAGATTTAGAAATTTAATTATAAAAGAAAAAAGATAAAATTTTAATTTAATTATAAAAATGTGTTGGACGGCCGGCCCTGCGAGCCGAGCCCAGTTTGCCACCTCTAACTATTAACATTTAATAGGTTTTTATATTTATTCAAAAAAATGGCTCTTATAATTGCGTCTAGAATTTTATATTTTATCTCAGAGATGAACTTTCATTTATTACAATCAGATTTATAAAATAATTATTTTTTTGCAAGGATTTGTGTCGTTAGTATTTGGAATTTTATAAATTTATATTAAAAAAATTGAAATCTGAATTAGGAATTTATTTATAAAAAAAGAATAGTGAAATTTTAATTTAATTATTAAAACTTGTTTGCAGGCGGGGCGTGCAGGCCCTCTTGGCCAATCCCAGTATGCAACCTTTAACTATCAGTTTTTTATGTAAATAATTATATTTTTGTAAGGATTTGTTACATTAGTATTTTGAATTTTACAAATTTATATTTACAAAAATTAAAATCAAATTTAGGAATTTAATTATAAAAGAAAAAGGATGAAACTTTAATTTAATTATAAAAATGTGTTCGTGGGCCGGCCCTTCGGGCCGAGCCCAGTTTGCCACCTCTAACTATCAGCATCCAATAGATTTTGGGTTTTTATTTTATCCTTTAACATTACACAATAAACTTTCCTACACACACAACATTTTGTGGGGCCCGCACATTTTAAAAAAAAAAGAAAAGAAAAAAATATGGCACGCAAAACTAATCTCTATAACATTACACAATCACTTTTCCTACAACATGATAAACATAAAAACCATAGATTTTTACATTTATCCACACACAAAAGTTCTTATCGTCACATTTAAGTTTTTTTATTTTATTTCAAAGATGGACTTTCATTTATTACAATTATATTTAAAATAATAATAATAAATAATTATTTTTTTCAATGATTGTGTCGTTTGTATTTAAAATTTTGCAAATTTGTATTTACAAAAATCAAAATCATATTTTGGAATTTAATTATGAAAGAAGAACGATGAAATTTTAATTTAGTTATAAAAATGTCTTGGAGTGCCGACCCTCCGTGTTCGAACCCAGATTGCCACCTCTAACTATTAGTATGTAATAAGTCTTTATATTTATCCACACAAAAATACTCTTATAGTTGCGTCTAGGTTTTTATATTTTATCTGAGAAATGAACTTTCAATTATTACAAATAGATTTACAAAATAATAATAAATAATTATTTTTTTGCAAGAATTTGTATCGTTATTATTTGAAATTTTATAAATTCTTATTTACAAAAATTGAAATCTGAATTAGGAAAATATTATAAAAAAATGATATTCCAATTTTAATTTAATTATAAAAACGTGTTGGCAGGCGGGGTGGGCAGGCCCTCTGTGCCAAGCCCAGTTTGCAACTCTAACTATGAACATCTTTATATTTTTTGTTTTATCTAAAATTTATATTAAATATATATATATATATATATATATATATATATATATATATATATATATATATATATACCTTTTTCCCATTATAGAAACATTAAATGCTGAACTCTTTTTTCACTTATCAAGTTCAAAATTCAAATTTAAAAAATTTGAATTTTAAATGTTAAATAAATTTCCACCCAATAAACATAATAATTAATATTATTAATAGGTTTAATGATTTTCCATACAGGAAGTAATGGAAGACATGCATAGAAGGATGTGCACATTTTTCCAAGTAATAATTTTTAGTTTTCATTTATGACATAAGAAATTGTGTTTTCTTTTACTCTTACATCAAAAGAATGAAAGTTTAATTCCTTTCTTATATATTAAACTAAAACTCGTATTGTTATAGTGATTAAATTTTATTTTATTTTTTTACAGAATGATAAATGTGATTTTTTATTTTTTAATTAAATTTTTTTATTTTCATTGTTCATATTTTTTTTATTTGTAACACAAATATAATGAACAAATATGAGTTGATACAAAAAGTATTCTACTAAAACAAATGTTTGGTGAATTGAATTGAATTTCATTTAATATAATCAAATATTTTGGTATTAATTAGACATATTTTTGCAAAATTTAATTTTTTTTCTCTTTTAATTTATAATTTTTATATTTTTAAATTGGTTATACATATATATTTAAAATATT
This sequence comes from Gastrolobium villosum, assembly GCA_032173675.1. Taxonomy (NCBI): domain Eukaryota; kingdom Viridiplantae; phylum Streptophyta; class Magnoliopsida; order Fabales; family Fabaceae; genus Gastrolobium; species Gastrolobium villosum. The sequence goes on along the minus strand of JAVKPL010004856.1, from coordinate 2,911 downwards.
TATGTTAAAAAGATACTTGTGTGGAAATGTTTTTCTCTTTTTGTATTACTTTTTAAAGTTAAAATTTTAATTTATTTAAGGTATAAATATGTCATTTCTAATTTTTTCATTTAAATTTAGATTTTTAGTTATTTTTTATCAACTATACATATTTTTTATAAATTTTAAATGATTTTTTTAATATATAATTTAACATATTAAATTTAATTTTACTATATATATATTTTCACTACCGAATCATTTATGCGGAATTCTTTTTTCACCTATCAAGTTAAAAATTCAAATTTAAAATGTTCGAATTTTGAAATATTAAATATGTTTTCATCCAATAGACATAATAACAAATATTATTAATAGATTTGACAATTTTCCATACTAAAAGTAGTGGGAAACATGCATAGAAGGTTGTGTATATTTTCCATGAAATGATGAGTTTTTCATTTTCAAGTAACATTGGTAATGCACCTTTCACTTTCCAACAGAATAATTAAAAACCTTACAATTCCAATATAGAAATGATAATCGGACATTAATTTAATGTCTGCCACTAACACTTTAATTTCGAAATTTAATTTACTTAAAACTTAATTTTTAGTTATTTATTTATTTTCAAAATCGGCAAGCAAATGAGAACACACAGGAGACAGAAGATTAAGCGTCTAAATGGTTTGAAGATTATAAGAAAATATCAAATGATGAGTTTTCCATTTTCAAGTAACATTAGTAAAGAACCTTCCATCTTCCAATATAACAATTAAAAATCTTATAGTTCCAATGTAAAAATGATAATGGGTCGTTAATTAGATGTCTCCCACTAATTTCTTAATTTTGATTTTTGATTTAATTACAAACTTATTATGTAATATTTTTTTTAAATTGACATGCAAGTGTGAACACAAAGCAGAAATTGCATGAGAGCTTGACATATCAATTTTTTTGGTTCTCCTTTAAAGTATATAATAGATGAAAATTTAATACAGTTGTCTCCTGCTAAAAGATGTTAAACCCTTTTTCACACCTAGATCAACTTCAAATTTTAAATTTAAAAAATGAAGTAGGATATTTATAACTTGTTTGCCATCAATTAATGCTAAACTCTTTTTGCACTAACTATTTAGTTTAAGTATTTTAAATTTCGAATTAAAATAAAATATTTTGCATTCATATGTGATTTTAAGTTCTATATCTCATATAAAAGCGTAATTAATGCTGAACTATTTTCTTTGGGTTTTTTAATTTTTTGATAAATATAAAATAAAACATTAAATATTTTTTTAAATGAGGGTTAACAATTTCATGTAGAAAATAGAGAAAATTTAATACAGCTGTCTCCCACTAAAAGATGTTAAATTCTTTTCCCACCTATATCAAATTCAAATTTCATAATTTCAAAAAAAAGTGAGATATTAATGAATATGTCTGCCACTAATTAATGTTGAATTCTTTTCTTTGGGTCTTTTAGTTTTTCGATAAATATGAAAAAAAGCATTAAATTATTTTTTAAAAGAGGGTTAACAATTCCCATGTAGAAAATCGTAGAAATTTAATACAGTTGTCTCCCACTAAAAGATGTTAAATTTTTTTCCCACCTATATCAACTTCAAATATTAAATTAAAAAAAAGTGGGATAATAATGCATATGTCTGCCACTAATTAATGTTGAACTCTTTCACCGGGTCTTTTGGTTTTTCGGTAAATATGAAAAAAAAGCATTAAATATTTTTTAAAATGAGAGTTAACAATTCCCATATAGAAAATAATGAAAATTTAATACAATTATCTCCCACTAAAAGATGTTAAATTCCAAACTTAATCAAGTTTACAATAGAAATCCCAAACAATATCCCACATGATGCATTACTTGGATCGTATTTTTGGGCTGGAATTAAGAGAGTGACACGTCATCAAACTTTCCAAAGTTTGGTTCTCCTTTCTATATTTAATATATAATTTTTATAATTTTTCTTATTTGAAACTAAACAATGGAATTAATATTACCAAAAGAGGAAACATTTCAAATTCTTTCAAATGTGAATACAAAGCTGAGAATTAAGGAGAGAGTGACACGTCATCAAACTTTCCAAAGTTTGGTTCTCCTTTCTATATATTAAGATAATAGATGAAAATTTAATACAGTTGTCTCCTGCTAAAAGATGTTAAACCCTTTTTCACACCTAGATCAACTTCAAATTTTAAATTTAAAAAATGAAGTAGGATATTTATAACTTGTTTGCCATCAATTAATGCTAAACTCTTTTTGCACTAACTATTTAGTTTAAGTATTTTAAATTTCGAATTAAAATAAAATATTTTGCATTCATATGTGATTTTAAGTTCTATATCTCATATAAAAGCGTAATTAATGTTGAACTATTTTCTTTGGGTTTTTTAATTTTTTGATAAATATAAAATAAAACATTAAATATTTTTTTAAATGAGGGTTAACAATTTCATGTAGAAAATAGAGAAAATTTAATACAGCTGTCTCCAACTAAAAGATGTTAAATTCTTTTCCCACCTATATCAAATTCAAATTTCATAATTTCAAAAAAAAGTGAGATATTAATGAATATGTCTGCCACTAATTAATGTTGAATTCTTTTCTTTGGGTCTTTTAGTTTTTCGATAAATATGAAAAAAAGCATTAAATTATTTTTTAAAAGAGGGTTAACAATTCCCATGTAGAAAATCGTAGAAATTTAATACAGTTGTCTCCAACTAAAAGATGTTAAAATTTTTTCCCACCTATATCAACTTCAAATATTAAATTAAAAAAAAGTGGGATAATAATGCATATGTCTGCCACTAATTAATGTTGAACTCTTTCACCGGGTCTTTTGGTTTTTCGGTAAATATGAAAAAAAAGCATTAAATATTTTTTAAAATGAGAGTTAACAATTCCCATATAGAA
>JAVKPL010004855.1:0-22510 GCA_032173675.1 Gastrolobium villosum | reverse complement strand
GGGAATGCCGCTAGACCTCCTGCTCCCAGATGTTCGGGATGCGGGAAGTCACATTTTGGGCCGGGTTCTACCGGGCAGCTGATATGCTTCCAGTGTGGCAGGAGGGCCACTATTCCAGAGATTGCCCGACGGCGAGAGTTGCTGCAGTGCAGGCTGTGCCATTGCAGATGGTTCCTACCGGGGCACCAGCAGTGCCACCTACTACGGGGCGTGTGTATACGTTGGATCGTCAGCAGTCGGACAGAGCTCCGAACCTGGTCAGAGGTACTGTTACCATTGGTGGATCAGCTATTGATGTTTTATTTGATTCCGGGGCAACGCACTCTTTTGTTGCTACCCCTATTGCTGTGGGGCTTGAGTTGCCCAGTGATATGCTTTCTCCACCGATGCGGGTTACCACCGCCACCGGAGAAAAATGTTTGACCTCCACTGTTCATCGCGATGTAGCGTTTCAGTGGGATGGCCGTGACTTCTTGGTAGATCTGATAGGATTACCGATGGCCAACCTTCAGATTATTTTGGGCATGGATTGGTTGTCCAGAAACTGTGCAATGATTGACTGCTGTGCCAAGAAAGTGGTGATGTCTCCGGGTGGGTCCACAGCCAGTTCCTCACCGTTCATTTCAGTCCTGCAGGCGAGGAGGGCCTTGAGAACAGGGGCATTTGGCTATGTCATGATGGGAGGTTTGGTGAGTGGGACACAGGAGGATCTCACTGGCATTCCTGTGGTGAAGGAATTCCTCGAGGTGTTTCCTGAGGAGATTCCTGAGTTTCCACCACAGAGGGAGATAGAGTTCTCCATTGACTTATTGCCTGGTGTGGGGCCTATCTCATTGGCTCCATACCGGATGTCGCCACCAGAGTTGGCGGAGCTGAAGAAGCATATCGAGGAGCTTTCAGCGAAAGATTTTATTCGGCCGAGTGTGTCTCCCTGGGGAGCACCGGTCATATTTGTGAAAAAGAAAGATGGGACCATGCGGTTGTGCACCGACTACAGACAGTTGAACAAGGTGACAATCAAGAACAAGTACCCTCTTCCACGCATTGATGATTTGCTGGATCAGCTCAGGGGTGCTTGTGTGTATTCCAAGATTGATCTCCGGTCCGGTTATCATCAGATACGGGTAAAGCCGGAGGATGTCCCAAAAACAGCGTTTCGCTCGAGGTACGGGCACTACGAGTACTTGGTGATCCCGTTTGGACTTACCAATGCACCCGCAGTGTTCATGGACTACATGAACAGAATCTTCCAGCCGTACCTGGATCAGTTTGTGATCGTCTTCATCGATGACATCTTGATCTACTCCAAGACGGAGGAGGAGCATACTGAGCACTTGAAGATAGTTTTGCAAGTGCTAAAGGAGAAAAAGCTATACGCTAAGCCGTCAAAATGTGAGTTTTGGCTCAAGGCGGTGAAATTTCTGGGTCATGTGATTTCTGCTAATGGAGTTGCTGTTGATCCTAACAAGATTGAGACCGTGATGGACTGGGAGAGGCCAAAGACGGTTACAGAAGTGAGAAGCTTCTTGGGTTTGGCAGGCTACTATCGGAGGTTCATAGAGGGATTCTCCAAGATGGTGCTACCGATGACTCGCCTTACCCGAAAGGAGACTCCATTCGTGTGGACACATGAGTGTGAGGAGTGTTTCCAGGAGTTGAAGGAGAGACTGACTACTGCTCCTGTGTTAGTCCTTCCTGATCCTGCGGAGCAATTCGAGTTGTACTGCGATGCCTCTGGTAAAGGACTTGGCTGTGTGCTGATGCAGAAAGGGAAAGCGGTTGCTTACGCTTCAAGACAGTTGAAACCTCATGAGGAGAACTACCCGACTCACGACTTGGAGTTGGCAGCCATTGTTTTTGCTTTCAAGATTTGGAGGCATTACCTGTTTGGCATGAAGTTTGCTGTATTCAGTGATCACAAGAGCCTGAAGTACCTGTTTGACCAGAAGGAGTTGAACATGAGACAACGAAGATGGATGGAGTTTTTGAAGGACTACGACTTTGAGTTGAGGTATCACCCTGGCAAGGCCAATGTGGTAGCCGATGCTTTGAGTCGGAAATCCGTGAGCCTATCCAGTTTAATGATGAACGACTACGAGATGATCGAGAAGTTCAGAGACTTGAGAGTGAACTCCTTGTTTGGGGGTGCACTACTTGAGATGGAAACAGCAGAAGTGATTAATGAACTGATGGAAAAGATCAAAGAAGCGCAAGTGCAAAGAGAATGCCTTGATTACGTGAAGAACCAGGACGGTGTGTCTTGGAATGATGATGGTTTATTGCTGTTCCAGAAGAGGATTGTTATTCCTCGAGGGCCACTGACTGAGGAGGTTATGGCAGAGGCTCATAAAGGCCGGTTCACTATCCACCCTGGTGCCACAAAAATGTACCAGGACTTAAAAAAGAATTTTTGGTGGCCGGGCATGAAGAAGGACATAGCGGTCTACGTGTCCAAGTGCCTTATTTGTCAGAAAGTGAAGATCGAGCACCAGAAACCGTCTGGTAAACTTCAACCTCTGGAGATTCCACAGTGGAAGTGGGAGAGTATTTCCATGGACTTCGTGGTGGGATTGCCTAAAACTCAGGCTGGTTGTGACTCTATCTGGGTCATTGTGGACAGATTGACCAAGTCTGCCCATTTTCTTCCAGTGAAGGTGAGCTTCACTACAGAGCAGTTGGCCAAGCTATATGTCCGCGAGATCGTGAGGCTTCACGGGGTGCCCGAGAGTATCATCAGTGATAGGGACCCGAAGTTCACATCTCGGTTCTGGGAGGCGCTGCAGGAGGCTTTTGGTACGCAGTTGAGATTGAGTACCGCCTATCACCCTCAGACTGACGGACAGACTGAGCGGACCATCCAGACATTGGAGGACATGTTGAGAGCTTGCACGTTGGAGCAGGGTTCTGCATGGGATAGGTACCTTCCGTTGGTTGAATTCTCGTACAACAACAGTTTTCATACTAGTCTGGGCATGGCACCCTACGAGGCGCTGTATGGTAGGAGGTGTCGGACTCCTACTTGCTGGTCTGAGGTTGGAGATAAAGAGTTATTTGGCTTGGACTTTGTCCAAGATACTACCCTACAGATCCAGATGATCAGGGAAAAGCTGAAGCAGGCGCAGAATCGTCAGAAAAGCTACTATGATGTCAAGCATCGACCACTGGAGTTCAGTGAGGGTGAGCACGTGTTTGTGAAACTTTCACCTGTCACCGGTGTTGGACGGGCACTCGGCGTGAGGAAGTTGAGCCCGCGATTCATAGGGCCCTACCAGATCCTTGGTAGAGTAGGACCAGTTGCCTATCGACTCGCCTTACCTCCGAACCTAGCCAACATCCACGACGTGTTTCACGTGTCTCAGCTTCGAAAATACATAGCAGACCCTTCGCACGTGGTGCAGCCGGATGATGTGGAGGTTCGGGAGAACCTAAAGACTCCCGTCGGACCACTCAAGATTCTCGACCGAGGCGAGAAACAGCTTAGAAGCAAGATCATTCCGATGGTCAAGGTGCAGTGGACTGGGCGTAGTCCCGAGGAGTGCACGTGGGAGCGAGAGGATGAGCTTCTCCGACAGTATCCCGACTTTCGAGACAGGTATGTTTCTGATTTTGAGGACAAAATCCTTAAAAAGGTGGGGTGAATGTAAGAACCCGCACCGCTAATTAAGGTAATTAGTAAGTTAATTATGATAATTAGGAAATAATTCCATAATTGACCCTAACAATTATTAATGGGCTTAGATAATTATATTGAGTGAGTAAAAATGCTGAAAGTCGCTTTTCGGAAGAAAAGTGCAGATACCGGTTCTGCTACTCGGTATAAATGCGTACCGGAAAAGTATCCCGGAAAATTATAACGAATGCATGATAATTACTAGAATATTATGTAGGACTTGTAAAACAAGTTTCAAGTCAAAATGACGTAATCTGATGCCAGAACTGATACTGGCTATGGAAAAGCGCGTACCGGAAAGGTGCTCCGAAAAATAAAATAAAAATATGACAAATCTTAGAAAAATGCGTAGGTCTAGAATCCGAAGTTTGAGATCAAGATCTTTTACTTTGCGATTAAGGCTAATACTGCGCGATTAGTGACTTTGCCTATATATAGGCACACTAAGGCACAAAACCCTAGGTGCCTTATTTTTCCTACGTGACTGCTGCTGCCACCTTTCTTTCTTCCTCCTCTTCTTCCTCTTCTTCTTCTTCTTCTTCTTCTCTTCTTCTTTCTTCACCATTCCTCCTTCCAAGCAACTAGAGTGTGTCTTGGGTGAGGGTGGTGCAACCTTTTCTGAGTTGAGAAGGCTGTGTGTGTGAGGTTAGTGAGCTGAACTTGAAGCTTTAGTGATGGCTACTTTGTGGTAGTCATTGTAAGCTTCAAAGTGCCTTCTTGTGGTGCAAGAACCCACCTTGAAGTGCCATTTTCGTGCTCATACTTAGGCTGAGTTTGAAGTGTCTTGAGAGGGCTCCAAGAGCACAACTTGCCTCTGTTTTGAACTTTGGTAAGTTACCTCACTATGATCATGGGTTTATAATGCTTAAAGTTGATGTCTTGACCATGTTTAATGAGTAAACAAGAGGGTATAAGGTATATGAACCTAAAATGAACTAAAGATGCATGCTTTAACGTGTACATGTGTTAAAAGTTGGACCTTTGGGATGGATATTCACGAAATGCAGAAACTACATTCTGTCGTGAGATATCCGGATATTTGTCGAACAGATATCCGGATATCAGTATCCGGATATGGTATCCGGATATTGATATCCGGATATGGGATCTGGGTATCCGGATATGACATATCCGGATATGTCCAGTGTGATATCCGGATATGGCATATCCGGATATGCCCCTTCTGATATCCGGATATCCTGGGTTCTGCGCAGACAATAGCTGTACTGTGTGAACAGTAAGCTATGGTGTGTGTGTGGACCCTAGTTTAAGGAAGTTGAACTTCTATAATAAAGGGACTAAGTCAGAATCACATGATTAAGGGCTTATGGCTTTGTTGGAAGCCTTAAGACGTAAAACGTAAAGGAAAGGCGTAGTCTTTAAGTTGTATGCATGTTGTGCTTTTATATTGACTTATTAATGGTCCATATCAGATTGTGATACTGCTGTTTGAGGACTAGTGAGTGGTTGGACTCTTGGCTTGGATAGCTAGCTTGCAAGGTAAGCTTTCGTGTCCTCGGTTTAGCCATTTTGATGTTCCACCATGTCCCATGGGGATGGGTTTATGCATGCTGTGTTACATGCTTTGATTATTTTGAAATGCTGTTGAGCTGTTTATATGTAATGAGCTATTATGATATGCATGTGGTGTCCACCTATACGGTAAGCCTGAGTATGTAGTACATACAAGATGGTGAGGCTGTGGTGAGGTACAGGTAGCGTCCTGGTACTCATGTAGGCATAGACGTATTCCTACATTTCTCTGGCCAGTAGATTTGATATGCACACATGGCATGATTAATTGCTGCATCGCATAGTTTTGGAACTTATATTGTAAATACTGTTTTTGGAACTTATATTACACATGTAAGTGAGCTTGGGGTGGAGACTCCTTGAGGACCCCTTGTCTTACTGAGATTTCTTGTTAGAGATCTCACCCCACGTTTGGGGACGCTTATTTCAGGATCAGGTAATGTTGAGGGCTCAGGTGGCAGGAGGCCAGAGCTGAGCTGATATTCTGAATTGCTGACGTGCTGGTTGTGGATTGCTGTTTATTAGACTGCTGTTATGTTTTATGCTTTATTTATGTTAAGTTATGTTGAGACTATTTGTGGGCATTGTTGCCTTATTTGGTGAGCATGGGGTTTGTCCATGCCACATGATTGTTATCGTCTTTTAGGTTAATGTTGTAATTAAAGTATCAGGATTTGACCCAGGCTACTTGTGTAGACCTGTGGCTTTAGATACTCACTTATTATATTCATGTACGAGGTATTCAGTTAGTTGTCTTGCAATTTACATACAGGCAGTATTTTTATGAAAATGATTAAGTAATCAAGCTGGTTAAGTTAATGACGTCATAAATGAATTAAAGAAAAAGTTATTCCGCATTTTAATTAAGCGTGTCTTAATACGATAGTGTGTTAACAATCCGGGTTAACACGGGCTGTTACAGTAGGCACAAATAATTTGTTTGAACGGTGGATGGGGTTTTCACTTTCAGAAAGACAAGGAGAAGAAATGACAACATGAAGTGGCAGAGGTGGTGTCTTTTGAGGATTTTCCTCAAGGTGTCTTTTCCTTCCTGAAACTTTGATTTATTTTATTTTATTTTCAATTTATCTTTTAACCTATTCATAGAATTTTAGACCCTTCTTTTCTTCCTTGAATGTTTCTGCTATTGATTACTTCTTCATTGTTTGTGATTCAATTGATTATCTGCTCGTACTACTTTTATTTATTGTGTTTGAGTATCTGGATTTATAGGAATGCCTCGAAAGCCACGATTTACTATGAGGCCTCTATCTACACCGAGCAATATCCCTAGTGTTTCTATAGGGACTAATTCTGAAGGTAGAGGACCATATAGTGCTCCTATTTTGACCCCAGGTCCATCCAATTTGGGCAATGGGATACAACATTCTATTGGTGAGGATGTTGACAATATGCAACCGACATGTCCTTCTCCAATGCAAGATGCTGGACCATCCCAACCACAAGAACCTGCCAATGAGCACCAACCAACAACTGCTAAGAAAAAAAACCCAACCTACTGGATAGTGAATGTTATAGGTTTGCATCTTATATCTTAAATTATTATCCCATTAATTTATTAATTGATATATTTTTTATTTTGATATCTAATTTATGAGTTCTCTCCTATGCTTAGATGATCAAGGAGTAACACGGGAGCGGCTAGTGCGAGTTCAGGATGTATATGTCCTTCCTGACAACCATAGAGTTATCATGGAGTGGAATGAGATAGGCCAACAAATTGGCAACTCTGGTGGTCTGTATGGTTTTTTTTCAGGTGCAATTGCAGCTGATTGTAAAAATTTCCCAATCACAAGAATATTGTTTGGGAGAAAATCCTCAAAGTATTAATCTTTTTTTTTAACTACTAAATATTCTACCTTGGTGTTTATTTTCTGACTTTTCATGTATTCATTTTTTAGGTTAAGTTTGATGTCAACGCTGATGAGCATAGTAAATGGATCATGATGGATATTGGGAAAAAAATGGAAAGACAACCGAGCAAGGTTGTGGAGCATGTTTAGAAAGAGTGGCATGACCTTTGAACAAGGTGTTGAGCATTGTCCAAGTGGTATTCCAAGAGATCATTGGGCTTCTTTTTTGCAATACAAAATGGATCGGGAAACAGAGGTAACATCATATAATTATAAAAGTGAAAATATGAAATGTCATTACTAATATATTTTTTTTGTGTGCATAATACAGAAAATTGTTGGAACAAAAATTGCAAATAGGGCTAAACAATCTATCCCACATAGTTTAGGTACAAAATCAATCGCTAGAAAGAGAGCTGAGATGGTACAATTATAAATTACTATAATTCATGTGTTATATGTCATTGTTTTTTTTATAATCACATGATTTTTGCTACTTTTCTTGTTTTCATTTTTTAGGAAATCACATTAGGTCACCCTATATCAAGAGCTGAAATGTATGCTGAATCCCATAAAAAGAAGGATGGCACATTCATTAACGAAGAGGCTAGTCAAAAAAATGTAAGTACAATTTTTTTTTTACTTGGATTATAATTCATGATGTGTTATTATGTAATTAAATGAGGAATGCCTTCTTTTTGTAGGATCTATTATTAGCTGGTCAAAATGATGGAAATATGACTCACGAAGAAGCATACATTCATGTTTTTGGGAAGGAGCACCCAGGACGTGTACGGGGAATGGGATTTGGTGTCTGTCCTTCCCAAATTCTTGGTTAGTTCTATGGGTTCCAGCTCAACAGCCACAGAAAATGAAATTAAGGAGTTGAAAAAACAAATTGAAACATTGCAGGAAACAGTCGCAAACTTGGTCCGAAGTTTTGGAGGTCGAATGCCGTCTAATCTTGCACCCAATGGACCTCATCAGGTATTTTATTTTAACTCGGTTTGTTTTACACATTTGCACTCACTCGCACAACATTGGTGTAGCATCTTGTTGAATGAGCGTCATGTTCTTATTAGTTTTGCCTTTTGCAAAATGGTTTGTAACCAAGTTTTTTTGGAACTGGTTGTTTTACACAATTGCATTCACTCGCACTTGCACTCACTGCTAATATAACACTGTGAAGTTTTTTTGGAGGTGACAGAGTACTATGGTTTTTTTGGTGTACTGTTAACCTTGATATGACTGCATATTTAAGAATTGTTTCACTGTGCCATTAATGTTTGCCATATGTGTGTTCATTATATATACCTTCAAAGAGTATCCGATGAATATAAAATCTACCTATATTTTATTCTATTTGAAACACTCTAGTCATATTTATCTCCCTCAGTTTGTAATATGCGCGAATTGATATATATGTGATTATATATAGCAGCCGATCACAACAATGTATATAAAATATGAATACAATCCATGTTAAACTAACTAGCCTGTATTTTGCTGAAATGAAATAATGACTTAGAATTTGTGATACCTGTTTGGAATGTTTATAGCAGTGTATATGCGGAGATAACTCATTTGGCTGATAGATTTATTTGCTTGGTTCATGTTGGTAAGATATTAGCAGAATGAAGATATAACAGGGAAAAATTAACTTGTAGGAGTGGTACTGCGATTCTAGGTCCTTAGTTGTGGTTTTTGTAACTTGTGGGTACATCAATACTTGTAAAATGCTAACACAACACATTGTGATTACGAAGTTGTCTTCCTTCAATCATGACTCATGCTATTTATGTGTAGTTAATGAAATGCAGCTTGCAAGTTATCTTTGCTTTTATGGAACTTGTAATTCGTTTCAATTTAAATGTTGTCTGTATTTATCATTTTAAAGGTCTTATTTGTCATTAAAACATTTTTATTTGTCATTTGTCGACTCCAGATTTGGAATCCCCCATCGGTGTCAGAAGGTCTTCATCAGCAAGCTATGATCCAAATATTTGCAGACCAACCACACAAGAACGACAAAATGAAGGATTAGCAACACCTCTTGATGACGAATTCATGGATGACATTTGAATTCTGGATATTTTGAAAACTTTCGGATAACAATTTGTAAATGTCTTTTGTGATCTTTAGTTTCTGTAAAGGGAACAGTACTTTGGGATCTTTATTTTTTGTTTAGATTACATCACTATGGGGGTCACATCTTGTTGGACTTTAAATATGATCTTTACTTTTGGTTTAGATTACAGAACGTTGGGATGATATTTTGTTAGACTATGAAAGTAATCTATATTTTTGTGTTTAGAAGATTGTACAAAACACCAGGTTCTGTGTTTTTGTTTTCATACACAAAAAAATTATTAATTTTTTTTGGAATTATCGAATAAAATCATAAAAAATAATTATATAATTTTTTTAATAAAATTATCAAAAATTTAAAATTAATGTTGAAATTATTATTTAGAGATTGTTATAAACCGCCTCTGAAATACCTCATCACTTAATTAGAGGCTATGACAAATCGCCTCCAAAATAAAATATAGAGGCGGTTGCGAACCGACTATAAATACCTAATCACTTAATAAGAGGCTGTGACAAACCGCCTCCAAAAGAAAATATAGATGTGGTTTCGAATCGACTCTAAATACCTCATCACTTAATTAGAGGTTGTGACAAACCGCCTCCAAAAGAATATATAGAGGCGGTTCCCAACCAACTCCGAAACCATGTTACTCATTCCGAGGCGGTTCAGAACCGCCTCCAAAAGTAAGACATGATAAATTCGATGATCATTATGTGGCGGTCACACCGCCTTCGTAACCGTCGTTATATTTATCACGACGATCGTTCCAGCAGTTAATTTCGACCGTCGTTGATTCCTTCCCGATGATTGATTTGGCGACGGTTGGTTAACCGTCGTATTAGGATTTTAGCAACGGTTCTAACCGCCGCAAAATGGCAATTGAACCGCCGCAAAATACTCTTTATCTTGTAGTGTAAGTTAGTTCCGGGTCAGTTTAAGTGAAAATACGCGAAAGAAAAACATCCGGTAAAAGGCCACATGTGCCTATAAGTCCAAGTCACCTAAATGGATCACTATTCACACAAGAAATCCTCTCCTCTCTCTCCTTTTGGCCGAGCTTCTCACCATGGAAGGGGCTTAGGTTTTCATTTTGTTTTTCTTTGATTTCTCCTTCAATCTTCAACCAAATCACTAAGACCATTACATGAAATTCATAGAAAATCACCCAAGGAATCCATTTCACCACTTTAATTGGGCTGAAATTGCTTGTGGAAAGAGTTCTTCTTCACCCCCAATTCGTGGTGTAACATCCCGGGCGCTGACGAGGGCGGGGAGTGATCGCCGGTGCGAAAGGGCATGGACAAGGAGCGGCTCCTGGCAGGCTTCTAGGGACGGGGGTACATGAATGAATCGAATCAACACCCGAAAGAGAGGGATTCCAGAGACTGTGCTGGTATGGGACGGTACAATTGGGAATAGCTTATAAGAATTAATTGGTACTACCTATACTAACAAGATGCATCTACTTTTCGGTAGCCCGGACCGGAAGAACTCCATAGTTAAGCGTGCTTGACTTGGGGAAATTCTGGGATGGGTGACCTCCTGGGAAGTTTTCCCGGGAAGTGTGCGAGTGAGGACAAAGCACGCTGAAAAGTCTCGTGTTAGTGTGTGGGGACAGTCGTTAATCCTTGCAAGTTGTCAGGCGTTACACGTGGCACTATTCATCCAAGTGCAAAAGTGTGGATTTTGAGTGAGCAAAGCTTAGGATGTGTTCTTTGGACCTTGGATAAGCAACTATAGGTAAGAAATCTCTATTCCCATGGTTTTATTTTTGTGATTTAAGTCTTGAAAGTTTGAAGCATGTTTTGGTGGGAAATAATTGAGTTTGGAATTTGAAATTGGTGATGAATTGTTGTTGTTTAGGAAGTTATAGTATGAATTAAGCATTGACATATGTTTAAAAATTGAAAAATCACATTGCACCTCCCTCCCCTAGGTGTGACCATAATGGGTTAATTAGGGTTTGTTGTACAAAAATTAAATTGCATGTAATGTGGAGGTTAGTATGTTGGTGTATGTTGAGATTATGTGTAGAAGTGGGATTACATTATGGAAAATCCCTTGAAAACCTAGCCCATGTATTTCGGCCTTGTAAGTCTATTTAAGGATGAATTATGTTACATTTTATTTTGATAATGTCTTGAGTTTCCAATACATGAAATTGATAAGATTAAGAAGTGAAATGACTTGAAAATTGTTGAAAGATATCTTGGTTCCCTTTAGGTATGTCCACGACCTTATGAAGAAAAATGGCATGGATTATGTTTAAATTTTTCAAGAGGATACCTAGTTAATTTTGGAGCCAAGTGAGGGTTCTAGGAACTATTGGTTTTGTCAATTGAATTAATGCAAATTCCTAGCCATTCCTAACCTTGGTTTCAGCCATTTAGGGTCTTTGGGGCTAGGGAGTGACTAATGTTGTAAAATGGTCTAATAAGAGAATTTATGAAAGTATAGTCTGGTCTGGACTTGTGTATTGGCATAGGATTGGCAAAAATGTAAAAAATGAAAGTAAGCAATAAAATGGATGCCTTATGTAAAATCTCGGCATGGTATCATTTTATTGATTTTGGATTTGGATTCTTTCTCTAGGTGTACCTAGGGACTAAAAAGGGTTTGGATCTTGTTGAAGCTATATAAGTAACTTGTGCCACAAGTAAATGAATTGGTAAAGCTTCAAGAGGTAAGCTCTATGTTTAAGGAGTCTTTTCCTGCTTGAGTGCTCCACCATGGTTAGTCAACTATGGTTGGATTGTATGATTGTTTTTGGATGCTTTGTATAGATGCATTCATATAGAGATATTTGATAACATGATATGATTTGTTCTGATGTGGTTTCTGTATTGATCTGTGGCCATTGATTGTATTGTACACTGATGTCTGCTTGGGGTTCTCTCTCGGGACTGACAGTGTACGCCTCTGATATGTTATGGTTCTGCTTGGGGTCCTCCCTTGGGAACACGTGCTTTGACTTCCGCTTGTGGTCATCCCTTGGGAATGGCTACGTACGCCTCTGATAAGATATGTTTATATGCTCAGTTTAGTGAAGATATCTGTTATATATTGCTTTGTATAAATTGTATCTGACTTTCATGCAGGAGCGAGCCCAGGGGTATGGAGAATTCTCTATAAACCTGGAGCTTATTGAGATTTGTTATCTCACCCCTTGTTGGGGACATCATTTCAGGTTCTCAGATTCCCGGTGAGCCCTCACGAGGCAGGGACACGACCGGTGGGTAGAGGTGCTACGACGTACCCGATTTTGGAGTAGCTGTATGCTACTGTATTTTGGAGTGTATTTACGTTGTTTTGTATTCCAGTATTTTGCGGATCATGATGTCTGATCCTTTACTTTGTATATGTTTTGTACATGTCTTTCAGTGTGATGCATGTACAATTGTGTATTCGGGCATGTTGATATGATGATGAAGTATTCAGTTATGTTTATGTGTTGGATTGCATGTTGTTAGGTGTATTGGCACGGAGCCAAGTTATGTATGCGCCTATGGATGGGTATATGATTCTATATGGATATCTGGTAATTCTGAAAGTATATGCTGTATAAATTGTCTATCAGGAAACCTTGAGAGTGAGATAGGAAAATCCCCAGTTGTTCGATTTACAGAGGTTACTCTGTCCGATTTTCGTCTCTGCCAAATAAGAATTAAATTGGAATAAGTATGTAATGTGATAAGTCATGTGAAAAAGGATTAAAGAAAAAAAAAGTTAGCTCGTATTTTCGCAAGTTAAGCCTTCCGCTGTTTCTGTTTGTATCATATGTATGTTAATTGAACCAGCTCTAGATGGGGATGTTACATAACCTAGAGAGTGAGAAGCCACATTTTTAAGCAAAATACACCACAGTAAAAAGCCACCAAACAAGGAAAATCTCTACTAAGCCTTAGAACAATCTTTATTCTTGAAGATGTCTTCACTTTCTCTCTTTATTCTCTCTTAATCACCAAAAGTAATGGTGGGAACAATTGATCACTATTACATTAGTTTATGGGAACTTGTAGAAGATGGAAACGAACGGAGGGAAATTGCTTTTTTCTCTTTTTTCAAAAAGTCAGAAATTAGCTTTTGAAAAAACATAATTTCTGCTTTTTTCTTAACTTCTATTTTTTTTTAAAAGCCAGCACCCAAACATAAAAAAATAAAATAAAATTCTAGAAGGGCTTTTAAAAAAGAAAAGAAAAGAGGAGCTCTTGGAAGGAAAAAAGCCCATCCAAATAGCCTCTTATAGCTTTGGTATCTTTATAACGCTGGAGTTCTTAGGAACTCAAATGGCTCATGGAAGCTAGTCACAGGGGGATAGGTTAAGCCTTATTAGTTATGATTTTTGAAAGTGAAAGTCTGAGAATACCATGTTATAATTTCAAGGGGGGGAGCTTTTTTTTCAATAATTAAAATTCATGTCACATAATTTAATATTTTAGTAAGTTGGGTGGGATTGGCTCATACGCAAGAACTTATATTGACAATTTTATTATACACAACCCACATTTTATATGATAAGATAAAATTACACTTTGTATAAATGTTTTGGGTTATATGAATTATACTTAAAAGTAAATATTCTTCTTTATTACTTACAAAAAAAAAATATTGTTAGCTCATTTATTGCGGGTATGCTACCTAGGTGTTGATGTGTGAATAATAGTCTCTTTAATTTTAGGCTTTCTTAATCATCACATAATAGTGGTATAGAGTCGATAGTTGATTGGCTTGTATGAATCAGATATTTGGAAACGATGGTTGATGTTAGGGTTTGTAAGTCTCCTAAAGCAATGTTCGCCAATGACTTAATGATTGTAGTCAAGTCTTGATGTAACCCTATGAATACTCGAATAATCTTTTAGTTAAGGGGAAGTGAATGTGGGCTTGAAACTCACACACTACAAAATACACGGCCCATTGCCACATAATTTTAACCACATTTTTTACATGTTCAGAAAAATACGAATATGCCCCCGATTAGCGACATCAATTTCAAAATGTAGCGGAACTTTTTTTAGTTCTTTTAGTTTTTTTATAGAAAATGTTTTCCTATTTTATTCACTACTCTATCTATCGTGTTACTGATAAACCCTAATGTTTAGCTCAAAATCTAATAGAGTTCTTAGAACTCAGTTCCTTTCTTAATCGTGAGCTTCAGTTCCTTTCTTTATCATGCATTATGCTTGCAATTGAGCTTCAAACCTTGGAGTTCTCATTGCTACGGTGACTTTTCTGATCTGCATGGTATATCTATATTTGAATGTTGCAGTATTTTGTCCTTATTCGTCTTATTTCTCGTGTGTTTTTGTGGATTTTGAGAGAAGATCTAGTGTATATCCCTAACTTGCTCACTTCACTCTCCTTCATGTTCAGGTACTCTCTCTCTCTCTCGCATTTCTCGATTTTGACCTTCTTAATTCGTGCTCTCTTTTTCTCACGTTATATATGGATATTAGTTGACCAGATTTGATTTTAGCCAAACAAACCAAAATAAGAAAAAATAAATAGAAAAAAACTAATTATGGTTTTGTTAGTTCAGTTCTTAACTTTTCCTTTGTTTTATCATTTTTTTGGAAACAAAATGAAGGAACAGTAACTTATTTTAGACCATTTGGTGAATTGCCTACTTGTGTTCGATAAAATGCCTGAACCACCCACTTATGTATATTGGGAACAAAATGTTTTCAACTCGGTGCTTAGGAAACAGGGAGTGTACAATATGATGTTGTATTGAAATAGAAAAAGCTTCGTACAATAGAATTGAATGAATTTGTCTAATTAATTGTTGTGCTATATTTTAGCTAATATATGAATTTGCAATTGTGGATTATTATTCTTTATTATTTTATGATTGTCCAATGCTGAAGTTGTTTTCTATTAATATATGAATGATAAACATATTATATCCACCGTTTCACTGTTGTCTCCTTATGATGAAGTAATGCTAATTGTTTTCTATTAATATTGCGATTTTACGTTTTTGCTCACCCCTTCCGTTTTTACATAGACTCTGCGTTTTAACTCCTAGCAATATTTGGAAAAGCTAAAAAAAATTAGTTGGACCATTGATGAAGATGTTATCTTTATTTTTAGTAGCAATATTCATTGATTTCATTTATTAATAGTCTTGTCCTCATTCTTTTGAGAGATATTTAATTATGATTCATTACTTAGACTTGGAGCTCAAAAATAGTAACTTGAAATGTTCAGAATGGTACTGTCAGGAGGTGCACAAGTATTTTGAACTCTCAAACATTTTGGTTAAAGCAGGGTACAGAGGATCTTACAAGGTATATTTTCATTTCCTCAAAACTTTTTCTGAATTAAAGACCCTTCTGTACCTGAATCTGAGGTTGGTTGTTACATATAATATGCCAAATATATAAGACTTCAGCTTAGTTTCATGTGTTTCTTCTTTGTATTTTTGTTTGGTCTATTCAATGCTTGACATCTTCTTGATCGATTTTTGGTTCATTCAAGAAAATTACTACATTAAAAAAAATTATTTTTGATGCAATAAAAAATTTCTTTTCCTTTTTTTCTTTGTTCGTCAGAATATTTAACCTATCACTACAAAAATGCGGTTTACAGCCACATGCAATCAACCACATTTGTTAGAATGATGGTAAAATTACAAAGTTATCCTCAATTTGCCACATTTTTTAAATGATCCAGCAAAATCTTTTGGCTGGGTATAATTTAAGATCTCTTCCAAAGTCACCCTTCAGTGATAAGGTTGCTTTAAACCTCACTAATTGAATAAAATCAAGGTTGGTGAATCTCATTATGACATCTGAAAGTAATATTATTATTCTGAGTGCCTTAGGTGCTTTTGCTGGTATTTTTTGGTATTGCATGCTTATGGTTGTCTGATAGAAAAAGCTTTATTTGTTTATGTTGATCATGAATTCCCTAGTATTGATGCTTTTTGTGGTGTAGGACTGTTGGAGCTGAATTCGATGTCTTGAATGTGAAGTACCGTGAAGCTGAGAAGGAAATCAATATGTTGCAGATGAAAATACAAGAAGTTAACAGTAACCTATCCAAGCACCACAAGGACTTGGAATGTATGTGCTATCTATCATTCAAAAAGTTGTATGTAAATATTGTTGTTTTTTTAGGGAAATCAGTGTTTTGAGTTCTGCATCTGTTATGTTGCAATGGTTCATTGGTAGTTTACTTATCTCGTGGATACTTAATTAGAATTTTCTTTTAAATAAGGAATGACTTTAATTTTTTTGTTTTAGTATTGTTTGTGTACTTTACATTCTTTATATTTAAATAATTATTGAACACAATGTTTTGCACTATTTATTGGAAAAATAATGTATATAGAGAATTTTAAATGTAGAAAGCAGAATTACGTATGAAAAGAACAAGGTACTTTTATTAATTGATAAAGTGATTAGTCAAATGTATGGAAGAGAATAATAAACTATTGTTGTGGTTAAGTTACAAAAGTGAAAAAGCAAAATAAGATAAAGCACCTAGCAACAATGAGAATCAGAAGGCCTCTTGCTTCGTTTGTTAACACTTAACACCTTTTGACTATTATTTTGTATTGTATAATATTGGGGAAAATGGCTTGTTAAAGTCTGAATAATAATTGCTGCATATTTTCGTGATTTTCTGCAGATTTGGGTTCCATCAAATCCTAGAGGCGTAGAAAGATTACCTCCTGCGGTCATTGAAGCTGAGTTAGACTTTTATTTGCGTAGATTGTGGTGTCTGAGGTGTGTATCCTAAACCACTTTATGTGTTCAAAAGTAGAACTTTCATTGTTTTTTTAAAAAAGTATCCTAAACCACTTTGTATTGATTTTATGTTTATATTTATATAAAAAATTTATAGCATATATACTCATCTACTTTCTCAATTAATTTGATTTTAGGTTTGAAACTTTTTTTTTTATGGTGTGGAGGCTTGAACCTTGGGACGACGCTCTCAACACCCAACCCGAGAAGTGGAATGTTATGGAAACCACACCTCACTAACACCTCTTTTTTTAATTGAAGTTATATTCACGGCTTTGATTTCTTACACTAATTAACCAATGCAGTAGCTCTGGTCACATTGGCAAATTACCATTGGTGCATTTGGGATCGGCACCAAACCCCAGTAAATACTAAATAGTAATCTTTCACTTTAATAAAACCTATATAGCTAGCTAGTAAATAAGTAAAATATTGGTATAAATATATACAACCTTTGTGTAAATAAAAAATAAGAAAAGGTCTAAATAAGATTTTTTTTAATATTATTTTTGTTACTAACAGGATTTGGAAGAATTGGCTGTAACAAAAAAAAATATTGATATATCATTATTATAAAAGTTGGTGTTTAATCAGTGGTAATATTTCCAAGAATTTCTGTTTTTTATTCATTTGTCTGTACTGTGTGACTCAGGAACCAGAGGAGATCCCTTGGACTGAGACTGAAGCTGAAATTATTGTTGAGTCCACTGGAGTTTTCACAGATAAGGAGAAGGCCGCTGCCCATTTGAAGGTTTGTATTTTTGTAGCTACCTTTTTCCGTTGTTGATTTTCCCATTATCTAATATTGCATTATTCTATTGTAATTGTTGTATATGATTTATTAGTATCGTATGGACTATGTTTCGTTTGTAGCTTATTGCTTAAACTTGCTTGTAGTTTTCTATCTGACTTTCTTGTACTTAGGCATCTCATTTATTCCTATTTTTCAAACATGGATGTGATATCAGGATTGTGTTGTTACTTGTTAGTGTGTGTTTACATGACTATTCTAAAAAATACTGAACTTGTATTGGAACCAATAATTTTTTTTAATAGAGCCTATTGGATGACAATTTTTTTTGAGCAAAACACCAAAGTTTCATGATTACTTATTTAATTTTTTTATGGCTTGCAATTCTTATCCAAGCTAATATTTATTTGAGCTTTGGGTATTATGTAGTGATGTGCGTAACTCTGGGTAGCAGGGATAATTGATATCACATAACATAAAAAAAATGAAACTTGATTTATTTGTTTTATGGCTGGTGTCTGCCTGAGTTCTTGGTTGATTATTGGGACATGAATGACCTTGACTGTGTTCACCAGCTAAGCGGTAGAGACTGACCTTAGGATTTTGTACATTGGTGTTTTGATGTTGGTTATCGTAATAGCTAATTAATAGTATATTAACATAATATGGAATTGATTTGTGGAGGTGTGATATGGTAGATGGCATTTCAAAGGATTAGGATGGCATACAAGAACAAATCCTAAATATAAGGAAAATTTGTACTACCATATTTTTTTATGGAATTGAGAAGATACTTTTTTGTATAGTTGTCCCATAAGTAAACTTTTTATTAGTTGTATTTGGCATATTTTCCCTCTATGATATTGGTAGAAAGCTTCATTAGCTTGTATAAATTGAAAACATGATGGCTTGTACAAATTTGAGTGATAATAGAATATAATGTTTAGTGTTTGGTTCACATTTTAATGTGTTCACTAAATCGTGTTTGAGCTATTTTCAACATTTTTTATTTTTTATTGTAATATTTATCGAATTCATAATATTTTTAATTTTAAAAAGAAATTTTTTATATTTGGCCACATTCATGTGGCTAAAAAAAGTTTTAGGCACAATTAGCCACATTTTTCTATTGTGGCAAACAAAACAGTTTAACCACATTTATAAAGTGGCTAAATTAACAATAAATGTGGCTAAAAAAAGGCTACCACACTCAGTCAAAATGTGGCAAAGTGAATAAAATAATGTGGCTAAGTTATTGCAACACCACTTCTAGCCACATTTAATCAAAATGTGGTAAATTATGTTAGCCACATTATTTATCAATGTTTGCCACATTTTTAAATGTGGCTACTCAGCATTTTGTTTGTAGTGACACTTCAGGGGGAGAATGTTAGAAATCCAAATGTGAGTAGTTGAGTTTTACATTGATTAGAAATTAACTAAGAAATCGTATAGTGGATGGATCCATAAACCTAAAGCTTTAAATTTTTGTGTTAAGATGTGATGTCAAACTCACTTATTATGATTGGTGTAGATTAGCCTATTGGTAGTGGTACCCTCGCCGTAAGCTCCCCTTGGCCTACCTGATAGTGGTATCAAAGCTAGGTTCGACCTAGTCTAGCCAGGTGTTTGGATAGAGATTCCATTTAAAGGAGCATACTAATCAGGGCTTCATAGGAAAGATTATTAGGATATTCAAGTGTGACTCATGAACCTAATACCTTAAGACTTTGAGTTAAGACATGGTGTCGAACCCACTTGTTATTAATGAAGTTTAACCCATTAATGACATTACCCCTACCATGGGCTCATGAGTATTAAATAATATAATAATACATTTGATTTCTTCTAAATATAATAAGGGTTATACATGTATAATGTCACATGAAAAACATTATTTGGTCCTACACTAACATAAAAGAAGATAGAGAAAATGAGTTTAG
The DNA here is from genome assembly GCA_032173675.1 of Gastrolobium villosum. Taxonomy (NCBI): domain Eukaryota; kingdom Viridiplantae; phylum Streptophyta; class Magnoliopsida; order Fabales; family Fabaceae; genus Gastrolobium; species Gastrolobium villosum. Next base: position 2,893 of record JAVKPL010004855.1, on the reverse strand, counting down.
AAAAGAGAAAATAAAAAATAGTGGACCCCGCGTCTGTTTGTTTGTGTAGGAAAACAAGTTTTCATCATGTTACATAATAGATACATTTCTCATATAATAAACATGAAACACTGTACCAAAAAAAAAAACATGAAACAAATTCAAAATAATTTTGACATTTAATGTAAAGGCTATTAATGGTGTAACTATAACACTTCCAAATTTCTAACTTTGTAAATATTCTTATAATAACGGAATTGTCAAAATAACATTTAATTATTTATTAGGGGATAGGTTATTCTACTTACCTCTTTTCTACCTACTTTTCCTATTACTCTCCATCACCATTAGATCAAAATCTCAATATGAGAGAGAAATGATAAAGGTAGTTGAAATTATGATCTAACAATATTGGAGAGTGGTAGAAAAAGGTAGGTAGAATAACATATTCCTTTGTTAGGATCACATAAATGTTGTGAAAGCTAAACTAAAGATAATTTAGGAAAATGTTACCATCACACAGGAACAAGTGCAAAACTAAACTTATCATACTCTCATCCTAAAAATATATTTAACATAGCTATTAAAATTTCAAAGCATAAAACCAAAGTTGGCCATCCCAAGAAACCTTGTTGCTTGCCTCATATAAACAAATTTGGCCATCATCAAAACATCAACCCATAGTGTGAACATCTCTCCACCAAAGTTGCTTCTAGTACACAGAAAATCATGTTCCCAGGTACCACTTTAGGAAGAACGTATAAATAACATTTTCACATCATATAACATCATAGACATAAGCCAAAAAGTTATGTTTATCACTTTCAGGATGTAAATTATCTTCCCACTATTATCTTATCACACACAAAATAAGAAAATTCAATCTTGTCACAAATCACTTACTTGAAATTTTTTCTGTGGACATGATTCACTTCCACTCTCCAGGGTCTCCTAATCAATTTTCTAATCTCCTTAATCAGATGACATAAGGGATTATCAGTGGGAGGATCCCACTCTTAAGTAATCAGTTGATTAGCCCTAAGGGAGTCACCTTCCCAAATAACTTGCCTAAGGTCATGATGCCAAGCCCATTCAAGGCCTGTAAAAGAGTCTCATTCTTTGATCCTTTATTAGTTAGTATATTGTTTGGAGTCTTAATCCTTTATTGGATAAGTTGTTGAGATATGGGATCCAATCCATAACAAATATGTATTTGTAGTATGTGAATCAAAAGTCATATGACTGTATGACTATGATGAAGTAACAATACAATTTATGGTTAAATAGTCATTCCCATCTACTGAATCACATTTAAAAGTTAAAACTTCTATCAAATGATGAGATAATATGTTTGGCTTCTTCTCATCACAATTACCTTGAAACAAATTCAAATTAATTTTCACATTTTTATAAAACTAAGTATCAATAAGTAATTTGCTTCCTCACTCTATAATTTGTTTTCTACTTGCAAACCTGGTTCAAACTTCAAAATTAGTTTTGATTAATCCCCACTTTATTTCTTTTAAACTATCACTTCATTACTTAGAAGAGCATCTTAAGTACGAGTTATCCAATAAGCAAAGAACAGTCTCGCAACAATTGCCACAATCTTATTCGAGTTTGATAAATATTTGTTGTCATATTAATCAAAGGTCATATTATCCACATACTATACAATGAAGAAATGTTATAATTTCTATTCAAATAGAAATTCCCGTCTACTTGAGTCACATTTAAAAGTTAAAATTAAATAATACGATAATATATTTGCCTTATTCTCATCACAATTACCTTAAACAAATTCAAATTAATATTAATATTTAATGTAAAAGTAATGGACCACAAAACTTCCCAAGTTTTTCACCTTTTATAAAACTAAGGATCAATAACTAATTAGTTTTGTCACTCTACAATTTGTTTTCTATTTACACACCTAGTTCAAACTTCAAAACTAGCTTTCACTTCTATAATTTCACTTCCAATCCCCCTTTATTTCATATAGACTCTCACTTCATTACTTAAAAAACATCCTAAATAAGAGTGCTTATTCAATAGGCAAAGAAAAATTTGGTAACAATTAAATCGCTCTTGTCCGAGCTTAATAAATATTTGTATTCATGTGAGTCAAAAGTCATATGTATGATCCACACGTACCTTGTAATTTCTATTCAAATATGTGTTCTTGTTTCCTGGAACCATATTTGAAAGTTAATCATAATACGCTTGTTTCTTCTCATCACAATTAGTTTGAAACAAATTCAAATTAGTTTTAACATTTAGTGTAAAAGTATATCACAGGAACTTTTGAAGTATTTTTCTCTTTTATAAAATTAAATATCAATGTATAATTTACTTCCCCACTCTACAAACTATTTTTTAGAGTAAACACCATTTTTGGTCCTTGACAATATCTACGAAATCCTTTTTAGTCCCTGACAATAAAAAAGAACCAAATTGGTCTATAAAATTATGAAAAAAGGGCCACGTTAGTCATTTTGTCAATTGTAATAAGTATTCTTTGGTCTTTTTTTCATCATTTTAGGAACTAATTTGATCATTTTTTATTGCTAGGAACTAAAAAGAATTTCGTGAATATTGCAAGGGACCAAAAACGGTATTTACTATATTTTTTTTACTTGCACACCTAGTTCAAGCTTTAACGATTATTCTTTTAAAAAAAGAAAATTACTTTTCAATCCTCCCTTTAGTATTAGGAATTGCAAACTAATAGGCAAATTACTCCCGCGCAACAATGTCTACACTGTTATCCCTATTTAAGTAAAGATTTCTTTGTTTTTCTTTTTGTAAAAAAGTAAAGATTTCTATAATTGCTTTGACTGTTCGAAGTCTTTAACAATTGAGAACTTCCAATGTAAATTTATCTTACACAAATTATATCGATTAAATAAATAAA
>JAVKPL010004854.1:0-22852 GCA_032173675.1 Gastrolobium villosum | reverse complement strand
TGGAGAAAGGGTGGCAGTAGCCAAGAGTATCAGAAAAACTCACGTAGGATGTGCAAATATGGCCTAGGGTTTTGTGCCACCAAGCATTTATAGTCTCCTTAAGTTTAATCCATCGGTATTAGCACTAATAGATCCACTAATCATTTTATCTTCAAACTTCAGATTCTGGACCTAGCCATTTTTCTAGGATTTTTCATATTTTTATTATGATTTTTGCAACACTTTGCCGGTACGCATTTTTACGTAGCCGGTATCAGTCCTGACGTCAGTTCTCATTATTTCGACTCCAAACTTGCTATACTTGACCTAGGTATTATTCTAGGAATATTCATGCACTTATTATAATTTTTCAGGATACTTCATTGGTACATATTTATACCGTGAGACAGAACCGGTATCTTCACTTTTTGTCAGAAAAACGACTTTACGCGTTATTAAATCCTTGTGATAATTATTCTAACCTTATCATATTTATTCAAGCTCAATTATGAAATTATTCCTTAAACTCATAATTAAATTATTTAAATTCCTAATTTGACGGTGCGGGTTCTTACAAAACACACTTTTGATAAAGTGGGATATGTTAAATAAACAAAGGAGGTGCCGTCAAAATTTAAAATAATTGAGCAGTTTTAGGCTGACTTTGGGAGAGAATATCTCCTTCTATAGAGGTCCAATAGAGACATGCCATACATCATTTTGAATCTTGAGATGCCAGCTATTTTGTGTCAAAATTTGGTACCATTTTCAGCTGTGTAACGTCTTGTAGGTCCGATTGAGTGGAGACTGCCTAAAGAGGCCCTGCCTAGGGGACGTTCGGGTCTGCTCTTTCCAGGAATTGTTTCTCCCTCAATTCTTACTCAAATTAGGCTCATGATATATAAAATTAAAGCTCAAGGTGTCTAGTATTCTGTATAAAATTTGATAGCAATTGGTTGAGTGGTTTGTCCAAAATTACAGAAATGGTGAGGGATGGGGTGTTACAAATGGTATAAAAAATATATTACTATAAAAATATTATCATATTTAGGGTGTGCATGACAACCTTCCCAGAATCATTTTTTTTTCAATTTTTGTCCTCGGGAACTAAAATAGATAGAAATAGTGTTTTATAAAACCGATTTATTTTTTTGTTCCTGAGAATGAATCGGTTCAATTTCTATGCTAGGAAACAGAAAAAAGAATAAACAAATTTCTGCCTTTTTGTTTCCGGACATAAAATGAAAAACACTTTTATCTCTCAATCACTCTCCGCCACTACCATAATCACCACCACCATCCTAACACGACCACCGCCACCATCGTCGCCCCTGTCGTCGTACAACCACCAGCGTCGTCATCACCACCACCACGTCATGCCACCGCTACCATCATTACCACCATGCCACTGTCACCACCACCACCGCCATCACTGTCACAACCACCACCGCCACCATCACCAACCACCACCACCACCACCATCATCGCGGTCACTGCCTTCCCACCATCACCATGCCACCGCACCCACTAACATCGCTGCCACCACCACCATCATCGACGTCATTACCACCACCATCGTTGCAGCCACTGTCGTCACCACCACCACCTCCACTACTACGATTACCACGCCACCGCCACCACTGCTACAACCACCACCACCATCATCTCAGTCACTGTCGTCACCAACACCACCACTACATCACCACGCCATCGCCATCATCACTACCACCACCACCATGCCACATCCATCACTACCACACCATATGAAAAGGAAAGTAATGATCCAATTTTTTTTTATGCCTAATAGGAATGATTTTTTTTTCTATTATTTGTTGTTATCAAACACAATTCTCATTCTCAGAATAAATATAGAACATGCTATCAAACTTATTTTTTTCTCATAAATTGTTCCAAGGCATAGAAATATAAATAAGTTATTTCGTTTTAGAAATAATGTCTGGGAATAGAATGGTTGTCATACACACCCTTAATATAATATATTAACTTAAATTAAAAAGTTTATAATTTATCTTTACTTTATAAAATTTATAAATTTTATAATATAATGAAGGGAAAAAAGTTTCCGATGTTACTTTAGATAACTTTATCTAATGTTCATCGAAACGATGTCATTTTGGGGTTAAAAATTAAAATATTAGAGTGATAAAGACTATTATAGCCCTGAAATAAATTAAAATTACAAAAATACCATGATTTCCGTCTCAAAATAACGTCATTTTGATGAACATTAAATAAAGTAATCTAAAGTAATATCAGAAAAAACAAACCATATAATGAAACATTAAGTTGGAGAAGTATCAAAAAATGAGATTTGCACTCAACATAAAAATATTCTCTCTGTAATTTTATTTGCCTAGTTTTGATTAGGCCAGGTAATTGAATCAATAGTGCACCTTTACATTTTTTCTTTCTTTCTTAAAAGTAAAAATATTATACTTCCAATCATATATGGGATCGGGTTCTTTTATGGATACATTATAGAAGGTCTACAGGTTGGTCCTACACAATCTTTCTCGGAATATTTAGACGTACGTTGTAATGTTTGATTAATCCTAGGTGCGCTAAATCTGGATTGCCTCTACTTTGATTTGACACGTCTTCAGTAGTCACATGCATTTTGAAAGTACTACTTTTTTTCCCATCAAAAGTACTGTTTTATGGATGCATTGCATGATAATGTAAATTTTTTTATCTATCTCTCCGTTTATATATATTAATTAATTGGTGTGGTCCATTTATTAATAATAACGAAAGAGATTGATGCAAACGTTTCATTTAACATGAAATAATGCATTCCACTACTCTTAAAGCTGCATATTTAATCAACTTGAATTAATTCTTTATCTTGCATTTAGCATTTTATATGACATTCCATATTGTTTTTAAAGCTTTTACTACTTTCAACTACCAAAAAAAGCTTTTACAACTTTCACTCCCGTATTATCTTCAAAAAATATATTATTTTTTAAATTACATATTTTACATTAAATATTACATGAGATATAATAAATATTATAAATTAAATGACAAAGATACAGATCAAATAATGAAAAAACTACATTCTCATAAAAATTATAATAAAAACATAAAAAAACTTTTTATTTAAAATTCAATACCACAAAAGCTAACTTTTAATGCGTAATATTCTTTCAAATCGTACTTAACATTTTCTCTCAGTAAATTTTTTACACTAGCTGCTGTTATTTAAATGAGACTATATATGAGCCTTTTTATGTACACATTATCTTTGGTAAAAGAAAACTCATATATCTTTTTTTTTATAATACTATTTTTTTTTTTTTTTTGAATACATTTCCTTTATTTAAAACACATACCATTCCAAATCGACTCAAAATTAAACCAAGCAATCTTGATTCAATTTGTTAGAGAAAAAATTAATTTTTTTTTGTATAAACAATATTTATACAAGTTGATTAAGTAGTGCATTCGAGGGAGAAAAAAAAGGAGACAGAAAAAGACACTATCCTTAACCTTGACTAATGTTAGATAGGCAGATCTTTTTTATTTATTTTTTTGTAAATATTAGATAAGTAATAATTTTTTTTTTTTGAATTTTGGAGAGAATAATTTGATAGTTTCTTAAATTTGGATGAGTAACTAGTGGTCTTCACTCTTCACTATTTCATGTTATCCAATAATCTTGTTTGAATATCCTGAATTTTGCCAAAATTTTATTTTATTTTATTTATCTTTCTGTGTAGTATTAGTCTTAAATGTTTCAAGGATATGAGAAACGAATACTAATGAGTCACCCCCATTCCCCCACGTCGAGCACTTACCATCAAGTATATGATGGTGAATAAAATGGTTAAATGTTAAGTGTCTCTCTGTGTGCGTTTGATGCGAAAGTTTGAGGCAAGTGGTGCATCGTGGTAACACCACAATCAACCAAACATTATCTCTTGTCAACTTTGCCTTTAAATGTTTTGAACCCTTTAGCACAATGTTGCCTTTCTGAACCAGAAATATTCACTGTTTGCAACAATTATTAGTTCAAATTGTGTCATCTCAACAACAAGTTGCCCCCTATGTAGCAACCAGTCAAATAAAATGTAACTCGTGTTTGTGTCTTCTTCGGGGTTTACACGCATAACTCTTTTTTTGGCTTATACATTTGTGTGTTATGGACAGATTCCATTAATATTCTATTTCATTTTTGTTTTCCTTTTTAATTTTTGAGGTTCTCTTTTACCTCATTCTTGCCCTTTTCCAAGATGCCTCAAAGAGATGACTTGCCATTTTTTGGGGTCGACACTTGAAAAAGTTTAACCATTTTGAAACCTGAAGGTAATTTGATGTCTCTCTTGTCACATGTACGTACCACACAGAAATGTTAGTTGCAGATTTACTTTTAATGATTTTATGATTTTTTTAAGTACTATTTATCTACATTTATGTGCTCTTTTATTAATAGAAACTCATTGAAAATGGTTGTTTTTAATAACACGAGTTAAAGAAATATGTTGTTCAAGGTAATTCTAAAGAATAAAATTTTTAACTCCAAATGGGTGGCACAGTTGATAAGCAGCGCTGATTCGATTTTAGCCACAAAGAAAATTAGTCGCATTCAAATAGATGAGGATCGTTTTGGGAAGTCCAAAAAAAACAAAAACAAAAAATTATTATATATATAACTAAAATATTAATTATTAAAATACTCAAAATATTATTATTACATTAATGCTCCTTCTTATTTCATTTACGGTGCATCAGGTAATTGGCATTCTATTAGAATATTTGATTTTTTTCCTTTCTGTTATAACCACTTAGTGGTTGTTTTTCACCTTTTTCCGTTATAACCACTTAGTGGTTTTCTTTTTCTGTTTTTAGTCACATGGTTTGTTACTACCAGCATGTATCTTGCTATAGGGAGATAGCCTATATATACAGCTCCCTTTTGTATCTTTTTCTCTAAGTCAATACAATATGAATGAATATTCAGATATATGATTCGTTTTTACTGCTAATATGGTATCAGTAGTTTCTTACACTTTTTAGCCCTTGCCTCTTTCCATGGCTCGTGGCAACAATCGTCCTCCACCCACTGACGCCTCTTCTGCTACTTCAGGAACGCCCGACTCCATGGACGATTCCTCAAGTCCTTATTTCTTACACAGTAGTGATCATCCAGGATTAGTTTTGGTTGCTCACTCTCTTTCCGGTTCCAATTTCAATTCCTGGAACCGTGCTATGAATTTTGCCTTCACTGCCAAAAACAAGTTGATTTTTGTTGATGGTTCCCTTCTTCGTCCATCTCCTGCTGATCCTTTATTTTCCTATTGGAACAGATGTAATTCCATGGTGATTTCCTGGATTTTAAACTCTGTCTCCAAAGATATTGCAGATAGCCTTCTTTACTTTTCCAATGCATATGAGATCTGGTCTGACTTGAAAACTCGTTTCTCCCAGGCCAACGGTCCCAGAATTTTTCAACTGAAACAACATATCTCTTCTCTTTGTCAGGGATCGTTGGATGTCAATAGCTATTATACAAAATTGAAATCCCTTTGGGATGAATTGCATGACTATGTTCCTCTTCCCCTTTGCTCCTGCGGTGCTCTTCGTCTTATAACTGCTCATCGTGAGCAGGACCATGTTATTCAATTCCTTATTGGCCTCAATGACTCCTTTTCTTCTTCCCGTGCCCAGATCCTCTTGATTGATCCCCTTCCACCTCTTGCCAAAGTGTTCTCCTTAATCCTTCAGGAAGAACGCCAAAGACAAATATCAGTTTCCTTGCTTGCTGCTGCCATTCCGGATTCCCCTCTTTTAGGCTCTATTACCACCCCTGCGGCTCCTTCAGCCTCTCCGGTTGCTTCCGCCGTGGCTGCCACCCATCGCCGTTCACGTCCGTATTGTACCCATTGCCACCTCTCTGGACATACCCGTGACAAGTGCTTCAAGTTGCACGGGTATCCTCCAGGCTATAAGCCCAGACCCCCGCGGCCCATTTCCTCTCCTCACACAGCCCAGGCCCACTTTGTGCATGTTGATTCCTCAGCGTCCGCTCTCCCCATTCGTTCTCCCCAAATCCCTAATTCTCATTTTCCCTCTTCTGACTCTCCCCTCACTTTCACACCCACCCAGTACAATCAATTGCTTTCGCTCATCCACCAGAGTTCTGCGTCGTCCTCTTCATCTCCAGCTCCTTCCGTCGTTGAGTCCTCCGCTTCAGTGGCCAGCCTCAGTGGTAAGCATCTTCTTTCCTTTCCTCCTTCTTGCTGGATACTGGACACCGGTGCTACGCACCATGTGTGTGTTAAACTTGATCTTTTTACTTCTTCTTCTCCCTCTACTTCTACTGTTTCTTTTCCCAATGGATCTTCTGATATTGTGTCATCTGTTGGTTCGGTTAAACTTTCTGATTCTCTCACTCTCCTTAATGTTCTCTATGTTCCTTCTTTTTTCTTCAACCTTTTGTCCATTGGTGCTCTGACTCGTGATTCACCAGTGATCGCTAATTTCTCTTCTTCTTTTTGTTTTCTCCAGGACCGGGTTTCTTAAAGGATGATTGGGATTGCTAAACGCCATGGTAATCTCTATCTCTTAGATAGTACCAATCTTTTTCCCAATACTGTTGTTCCCCATCCCATTTGTAATTTTTTGGCTGTCACAGATGCCACTTTATGGCATTCTAGGCTCGGACATCTATCCATTTCTGTTTTGAATTCCATGAAAAATGTTTTGGGTTTTTCAAAAGTTCTAAACACTCCTGCTCATTGCCCTGTCTGTCCTTTGGCTAAACAGAAGCGTCTTCCATTCATTTTGAATCCCAAACTTTCTGCTTCTCCTTTTGATCTTGTTCATTGTGACATATGGGGGCCATTTCATACTCCTTCAGTTGAGGGCTCACGTTATTTTTTAACCTTAGTTGATGATTCAACAAGGTTTACCTGGACTTATTTCCTGCGCAATAAGTCTGATTTTTCTGAAGTCTTTCCAGCCTTCTATTCCCTTATTCATACTCAGTATAAGGTTCCTATTAAAGCCCTTCGTTGTGACAATGCTCCTGAATTTAATCTCTCTTCCTTTTTTGTATCTAAGGGCATTCAATTATTCCATTCTTGTGTGGAACGTCCTCAGCAAAACTCTGTGGTTGAGCGGAAGCACCAGCACCTTCTCAATGTAGCCCGTGCTCTCCTTTTTCAGTCCAAAATTCCCCTCTCATATTGGCAAGATTGTGTCCTTACAGCTGTTTATTTGATTAATAGGACACCTTCTCCTTTGCTTCACTCTCATACTCCCTTTGAATTACTCTGCCATAAGCCTCCTTCCTTTTCTCACCTTCGGGTTTTTGGATGTCTATGTTACAGTTCTACACTTCCAAAATCCCGCCACAAATTTTCACCACGTGCTTTGCCTGCTGTGTTTCTGGGTTATCCTCCAGGTTATAAGGGTTATAAGCTACTAGATTTACAATCCAACAGAACCTTTATATCACGTGATGTAGTCTTTTTTGAAAACATTTTTCCTTTTGCTATTAATTCTCCATCATCCTCTTTCCCAACCGAACTCTCCCATATACCTTCACCTGCCACTTCTACTTCTCATTCCACCACTTTTTCAACTAGACCTCAACGGCACAAACAGCCTCCTTCCCATCTTAGTGACTATGTTTGTTCTTCCTCCACCTCACACCCATTATCTAATTTCCTCTCATCCCACAAACTCTCATCTTCCCATGCTACCTTTCTCAATTCCATTTCCTCTCATTTTGAGCCTACTACTTATTCCCAAGCCTCTCAACTTCCGGAATGGCAGGCAGCCATGAATACTGAACTCTTTGCTCTTGAACACAACCATACATGGTCTGTTGTTTCTCTTCCTCCTGGAAAACAGGTTGTGGGTTGTAGATGGGTCTATAAGGTTAAATACAATTCCGATGGCACTCTTGAGCGTTATAAAGCTCGTTTGGTTGCTAAGGGTTTCAATCAACAAGAAGGAATTGATTTCCTGGAAACTTTTTCCCCTGTTGCTAAAATCACCACTGTCCGTGTTCTCCTTGCTTTGGCTGCTGTTCATAACTGGTCCCTCACTCAGTTAGATGTCAACAATGCATTCTTGCATGGTGACTTACTTGAGGAGGTTTACATGCACCTCCCTCCAGGTTATTCTTCTAAATTCCCTCACCTTCCTCCAAATGCTGTTTGTCGTCTTCACAAATCTCTCTATGGTCTGCGTCAAGCCTCACGTCAATGGTTTGCAAAGTTTTCTTCCACCCTTTCTGCTCTTGGCTTTATCCAATCTCAGTCTGATTCTTCTCTTTTTGTCCGGTCTACTTCCACTATTTTTATTGCTCTTCTGCTTTATGTTGATGACATTGTCATTGCTTCCAATAATTCTGAAGAGGTACAGCAACTTACACAAGTGTTACACAGCAAGTTCAAATTAAAAAATCTTGGTGCTTTAAAATATTTTCTTGGTCTTGAAGTGGCTCGCAGTAAGTTGGGTATTTCTGTTTGTCAAAGACACTATGCACTGGAAATTTTGAAAGATTCTGGAAATTTGGGTTGCAAACCACGAACAACTCCTATGGATGCTGGTCTTAAGCTTTCTGCTACTTCTGGTGATCTCATTTCTGATCCTTCATCCTACAGACGTCTCATTGGCCGTTTAATTTATCTCACTATTACACGGCCTGATTTGTCTTATGCTGTTTCTCATCTAAGTCAGTTTATGGCAGCACCTCGTGACCCTCACCTTCAAGCTGCTCACCGTCTTCTAGGCTTTGTCAAGTACACTGTTGGCCAGGGATTGTTTTACCCTGTTTCCTCTCATATCCAACTTAATGCCTTCTGTGATTCAGATTGGGCTGCTTGTCCAGATAGTAGACGATCTATTTCTGGATTTTGTGTTTTTATTGGAGATTCCTTGATTTCATGGAAATCTAAGAAACAGCCCACTGTTTCTCGTTCATCAACTGAAGCTGAATATCGATCAATGGCTAATGTAACTTGTGAACTGCTTTGGTTGTTTTCTTTATTTCAGGATCTTCATGTTTTGCATCATGGACCTGCACATCTTTTTTGTGATAACCAGTCTGCTCTCCATTTGGCTGCTAATCCTGTTTTTCACTAACGCACCAAACATATTGAAATTGACTGTCACCTTGTTCGTGAGCATATCACTAAAGGACGTTTGAAGACCTTTCCAGTTTCTTCCTCAAAGCAACTGGCTGATCTTTTTACTAAACCATTACTGCCTTCTAAGTTTTCCGCATTGCTGTCCAAGATGGGTGTTTTGAATATCCATGCTCCATCTTGAGGGGGGCTATTAGAATATTTGATTTTTTTCCTTTCTGTTATAACCACTTAGTGGTTGTTTTTCACCTTTTTCTGTTATAACCACTTAGTGGTTTTCTTTTTCTGTTTTTAGTCACATGGTTTGTTACTACCAGCATGTATCTTGCTATAGGGAGATAGCCTATATATACAGCTCCCTTTTGTATCTTTTTCTCTAAGTCAATACAATATGAATATTCAGATATATGATTCGTTTTTACTGCTAATACATTCCTTAAAAATTTAGGGAGAAAATTTTTGGAGTAAATTTTCATGGGATAAAATTTCTTAATTACCCCTATAGGTGACAAAGTGGGCTGCCTATTGCGTCCCGCCCCGGCTTTGAAGGTGGATTAGAAAACTAAATCCGTTCCACCCAATTTGGTCGAGTGGGGCGGGCTGTCCACCAAGCCCGTGATATTTTACACTAAAAAATAAAAAAAAATAAAAAAATTCAACCCAAGTGGGCTAGCGGGCTTGGTGAGCAAAGAGTTTGAAAAGTTCAGCCCGTCCCTCCCTATTTGACGGGCGGGGCGAGTTGAGCCCTTTTTGCCTCCTCTCCCCCATAAAAATTAAAGAAGTTTGGTTGATAAATAAAGATTTATTAAAAAAAGATCAGCTTGATTTTCCTATGTTACTCATGCTCGAGCAATCCTCTATTAGCCCAAGGTTTCAAACTAGTCTTGTTTTAGTGATGACAAATCTTCGCCAAAATATATGTATATCAAAGTTTGTTATGAAAAAAAAATAAAATAAAATGTAATGGACTAAAGAGAAACAACTATAAACTGTGTTATTAACTCTACGGATTTTTTGGTTATTGGTGTTAGCATATGGGTGTCCTAGAGACAATCTTTTGATTAAATAAAGGACACTAGATGTAGAACTTTGTTTGTCGCAAATAAATGAAAGCACTATTTATTCAGTTTCATATTGTGTCTCGATATTACTGTTAATATTATATGAACGAACTGGATAAACCCTTTGGAATAGAACAGGTATCTCTTGAGTATCTGTGATGAGATCACGATCATGAGGATTCAAGGATATTGCATGTCTATTACTAATTATATGTTCCTAGCCTAGAGACACTGAGTTTGGGGATCAGTGATCTCGAGTAAAGACTAGTACGACTTATCTACTTGTATATGGATACAAGGTAAAGACCTCATGAGCTGCAGATATGGAGATATCTTAGCTAAAGTCGTGGGTGGACCTATAAGAGTATAACTCGCACTGAACAGACCCAAAAGAGACTCTATGAGGAAATTTCACAGATAGTGTCATTAGAGTAATCTCTTCATGTTTGGGTATGTCTTTCCTTAGACCAGAAGTTATTACCTAGACTGTGTTCTTGAAGGCATGTTTTGATTGTATGCCTCGTCTGCCTGAAACATGGAGACTCATAGGTATACTGTTGGGCGTGTCCTTAAAGGGCACAGGGCTAGGGTAATAAGCTGAAGGAATTCGTCAAATCTCTGTGAGAGATTAGGTTATCTGTAAACCGGAGAAATCGGGATGACATTTACAGGGACTCGGGAATCTATGCATAGTAAAAGAGATCATGAGATGATCTGCCTTTAGAGTCAGTAAATTGAAGATTCCCTATTTCGAATAAAGCTTACCCTAAACCGCAGGGGTTGATACATTTCCTTACCCTAGGTTAATGGGAAGATAACCGAGACGAAGGGAAATACATACGGTAACCAAATATGCGCAATAGGTTGATCAAGTCATTAATCTGACTAGTTCTGGGGCAACAAAGCATTGCTAGTGCTCTGTGTTGTCATTAATTGGGTTGTGGGCTTGTTGGGCCCAAGCCCAGTTATGTCAGAAGCTAAGTTGGACCTAATGGGTCACACACTAACACCTTATAGTCATGATGGACTAGCTTTAAAGGTATTGGGCCTAATAATGGTTGTTAGCCCAAGAAGCTGTTTGGAAGCCCACCTAAATGGGTGGGTGGTGCATGGAGTTTAGTAATGGGCTTGGATAGTCCAAGCCATTACTAATTAATTTAATTAGTTAAATTAATAATCAAATATTTGAATTTCGAATTTTGAATTTGAAATTTGAATTTTGAAATTTGAATTTAGAATTTGAATTTCGAAATTCGAATTTTGAATTTGAAATTTGAAATTTGAATTTGAATTTTGAAATTCGAATTTTGAATTTGAAATTTGAAATTTTGAATTTTGAATTTTGAATTTGAATGTTTGAACGTTTGAATTCAAGTGTTTGAATTCGAATTTGAATTGGTTTTGAAAAGTTGTTTCATAACAAAAGGATAAGACAGGATCTTATTGGAGCATATTCCTTGGATCTAGAAGCATCTTTGGAGCACTTCCTTGGCTGTTTGTTGCGCAAGTTTAAGTGATAAGGATGACATCTTATCACTTAAAACAAAGCTCCATTCAGATTTGGTGGTTGAGGGAATCAGTGGGTGAGTTAATTCAAATTTTGAATGCAACTTGTGCACATAGCAAGCCTCACTGTGGTGTTCATCTGGTGGCTTTCAAGAAAGGGTTCTTGCATCATTGACGAACGGTGGTGTGGATCACCATTAGAGGGTTTGAACCCTTCAAGCATGACATCTGATCTCCCTGATTGATCAGGCCAAAAACAAGGTAACATCATGCTGTCTTAAAGCATGAACCTATGTGTGCATGTATGTTCCGCAGTAAAAATTTTGTTTTACACCTTACATGCATCGGCCTTGAAAGGCCAGTTTACTTTCAAAGTCGTACTAGTCTTTACTCGAGATCACTGATCCCCAAACTCAGTGTCTCTAGACTAGGAACATATAATTAGGAATAGACATGCAATATCCTTGAATCCTCATGATCGTGATCTCATCACAGATACTCAAGAGATACCTTTTCTATTCCAAGGGGTTTATCCAGTTCTTTCATATAATATTAACAGTAATATCGAGACACAATATGAAACTGAATAAATAGTGCTTTCATTTATTTGCGACAAACAAAGTTCTACATCTAGTGTCCTTTATTTAATCAAAAGATTGTCTCTAGGACACCCATATGCTAACAAGCTCCCACTTGGCCTAGAGCCAATCAGACCTAAGTCGTATGCCCAAAGCCTCATAATGACTATCATGTTTTCTCTGAGAAACAGCCTTTGTCAGAGAATCAGCCAGGTTATCGTCTGTGGGAACATAATCCATTTTTACATCATTCCTATCAATGATTTCTCTAATCAAATGATATCTGTGGAGCACGTGTTTAGATCTTTGATGAGACCTAGGTTCCTTTGACTGCGCAATGGCTCCTGTGTTGTCGCAAAGCAACTGTATGGGCTCATCCACGCTTGGTACCACCCTTAGTTCATTTATGAACTTCTTGATCCACACTGCCTCCTTAGCTGCTTCTGAAGCAGCTATGTATTCAGCCTCTGTCGTTGAATCTGCTGTTGTCTCCTGCTTGGAACTTTTCCAAGACACTGCCCCACCATTTAAGGTGAATACGAATCCTGACTGTGACTTGCAGTCATCTTTGTCACTCTGAAAGCTGGCATCAGTGAACCCTTTCACAGTTAACTCATTAACCCCACCATCTAAGAAGCACAGACACTTGTAAAAATAGGAAGAGTCGGGTCCGACACGCTCCGACACGGCGACACGCTCCGACACGCTCCGACACGCTCCGACACGGTGTCGGACATGCGGTTGATTTTTTCCGACACGTTGATCATTCCGACACGCGAATTTGACCGTTTTCCGACACGTTGACCATTCCGACACGAGAATTTGACCGTGTCCGACACGGTCAAATGGCATTTTCGTAATTTTTTTTATTTTTTTATTTTTTTATTTATTTTTTTTAAATTTTTTTTATAAAAAAATTAAAATATATTAATAAAGCTTCTACCTGATCATATCAATTTTATTTTTTTTTGCCTTTTTTCCAATTAAGTAGATAAGAGATCATCTCAACATCATAGTTGTCAATTTTTATTACTCTCTTGTTGTATCTCATTTTCTCTGATCTCTCTCTAATATGATTTGTTCTCTCTATCTGATATTATATCTCTCTCATCCCAGTTTTTATTTTTTTTATTAAAGCTTCCATCTTTATAACGTGTTGATGGGTATTATTAATTTAGTTTCATTTTTTTGTTAAATTATTAAATATTAAATGAAATATACATTATATAAATTAAAAATATTATTTAATATTAAAACGTGTCCCAACGTGTCGAAATCCACAATTTTTTAGGATTGACGTGTCGGAGTGTCGTATCGTGTCGTGTCACGTGTCGCGTGTCGTATCGGTGCTACATAGCCCACCATAGACCAGAAACGCATCCTTAGTTCTTCTTAAGTATTTAAGGATGGTTTTAACTGCCGTCCAGTGACCCTCTCCAAGGTCTGACTGGTATCTGCTCGTAATGCTTAAAGCATATGAGACATCTGGTCTCGTACATATCATGGCATACATGATGGATCCAATAGCCGAAGCGTATGGAATTCCACTCATGCGATCCTTCTCAGGCTGTGACTTAGGACACATAGCCCTTGATAGGTGTACCCCATGACTGACGGGAAGAAAATCCCTTTTCGACCCTTCCATGCTAAACCTCTTTAGCATCTTGTCAACGTACGTGGATTGAGATAAACCCAGCAGCCTCTTGGATCTATCACTATAGATCTTTATACCAAGTATAAAGGCTGCCTCTCCCAAATCCTTCATGGAAAAGTTTTCTGAAAGCCACTTTTTCGTTATTTTTAATGTGGGGATGTCATTTCCTATTAGCAATATGTCATCTACATAGAGCACTAGGAAGACGACATTACTCCCACTAACCTTTCTGTAAACACAAGTGTCATCCTTGTTCTTGATAAAACCGTTACTCTTAACAACTTCATCAAAACGTATATTCCAACTCCTTCATGTTTTCTTTAGCCCATATATTGACCTTTGTAGTTTGCATACCATATGCTCCTGATCTTTGATTTCAAAGCCTTCAGGTTGTGTCATGTACACTTCCTCCTTCAAGAACCCATTCAAGAAGGCGGTCTTGACATCCATTTGCCAAATTTCATAGTCGTGGTATGCTGCTATTGCAAGCATGATCCTAATAGATTTGATCATGGCAACTGATGATAAAGTTTCATCATAGTCAACTCCTTGTCTTTGACGATACCCTTTCGCCACCAACCTAGCTTTGTAGGTCTGAACGTTGCCATATGCATCAGTCTTTCTTTTAAAGACCCATTTATTACCGATAGGAACTATTCCTTGCGGTTTAGGAACCAAGGTCCATACCTTGTTCTGATACATCGAATCCATTTCAGATTCCATGGCTTCAAGCCATCTTGAGGAGTCAACATCTTTGACCGCCTCCTCGTAGTTACTTGGTTCATCATCCTCAACAGTTTACTGATTCTCAATCACAAACCCGTACCTCTTAGGTGGATGGATAACCCTCGTAGATCTACGGAGTTGTGTGTTTACTTCTCCATTGGAGAATGTCGCCTGCGGAGCAGACTCGGGTTCCTCAATCTGTTCTTGTGGGTCTTGCACTTCTTCAAGATCAATCTTACTCCCATTGCCTCCTTGAGAGATCAAATCCTTCTCAAGGAACTCAACATTCTTTGACACAAACACTTTGTGTTCTTCCTTGGAGTAGAAGTAGTATCCCTTAGTACCTTTAGGATACCCTACAAATAGACATTTAGTACTCTTAGCACTAAGCTTATCTGATGTCAACGCTTTTACATAAGCTAGCGATCCCCATACCCTGAGGTAACTCAGGTTGGGTCTCTTACCACTCCATATCTCATATGGTGTGGTCTGAACAGATTTAGACGGTACCCTATTTAGAAGGTATGCCGCTGTGTCTTAGGCATATCCCCAAAATGATTTTGGAAGTTGAGTCTCACTCATCATAGACCTAACCATGTCTAACAAGGTCTTGTTTCTCCTTTCGGAGACACCGTTTTGGTGTGGTGTGTAAGGAGCGGTAAGTTGTGAGAGAATTCCATTTTCTCTCAGATAATCCTGAAACTCGTGGCTCAAATATTCGCCACCACGATCTGATCGTAATGTCTTAATCATCTTGCCACGCTGTTTCTCTACTTCATTCCTAAACTCTTTGAACTTTTCAAAAGCTTCAGATTTATATCTCATTAGGTATATATACCCAAATCTTGATTTGTCATCTGTAAAGGTAATGAAATAAGAATAACCACCTCTAGCCTCAATAGACATTGGGCCACATACATCAGTATGAATGAGTTCTAATAACTCACTAGCCCTATGACTCTCAAGCCCTTTGGGCTTTTGTCGAATCATTTTCCCAGCTAGACAAGATTCACACTGTCCATAGGATTCCAAATCCATGGAGTCCAGGTATCCATCTCTATGCATTCTAGACAATCTTGTTTCATTTATGTGCCCTAGTCTACAGTGCCAAAGATAAGATTGATTATCCGTCCTAGGTCATTTCACATCTATATTGAGCACTTCATTTCCCATTTCCAACACATACAATCCATTTATTAAAGAAGCATTACCATAAACCATATCATTCAAAATGATAGAAAAAGTACCATCCCTAATACTAAAAGTATAACCATCTTGTTCTAAACAAGAAATTGAAATAATGTTTCTAAAAATATGCGGAACATAAAGACAATTATTCAAATGCAATAAAAGGCCCGTAGTCAAAATAAGGTCAGCATCTCCAACTGAATGAGCAGCAGCCCTTGCTCCATTACCAACGCGGAGATCCACCTCATTTCTATCCAATCTCCTTGGGCTCCTAAGTACCTGCAACATATTGCAGATATGAGAACCACATCCGGTATCCAATACCCATGAGGTTGGATTAGCATAAGAATAATTTATCTCAATCATGAAAATACTTGAGGCAGAAGCATCACCATGCTTCTTGTCCTTCACATTGTTCAGGTAGTTTGGACAATTCCTCTTCCAGTGGCCTTTCTTGCCACAATGGAAACACTCAGCATCACCCTTGTCCTTAGGTGCCTTCTTACCCTTCTTCTTGCCCTTCTTCTTCTTGGATTTTCCTTTGGGCTTAAGGGGGTCACCTTTTGCAGGCTCCTTACCTTTTCCCTTGGCCTTGCTAGGCCCACCAATCAAAAGAGCCTGTGTCCCGTCCTTCTTGATAGACACTTCAGCTGTTGTTAACATGCTTAACAACTCAGGAAAGCTCACTTGCATCCCATGCATATTGTAATTCATGATGAATTGACTGAAGGAAGGTGGAAGTGAGGTGAGGACTAAGTCATTACTTAGCTCGGCATCCATGATGAAGCCTAGGTTTCCTAGCTTCTCAATCAGCCCGATCATCTTGAGAACATGGCTGCCAACAGACATGCTCTCAGTCATCCTACAAGAGAACAGTTCTCTTGAGGCCTCATACCTCTCATGCCTGCCTTTAATATCATACAACTCCTTGAGATGTACGATAATAGAGGGAGCATCCATATGCTCATGCTGCTTTTGCAGTTCAGGCGACATAGATGCCAACATGATGCATACTGCCATCACATTGTCATCCAAGTGCTGTTGATGGGTTACGAAATCAAATTCCGCAAACCCTTCTTCCCTTTCCCGTGGAGCTACGGGTATTACAGCATCTAAAACGTAGGCAATCTTTTCGGCCCTTAGAACAATTCTTAGGTTCCGATACCAGTCCATAAAATTTGAACCGGTCAGTTTATTCGTATCGAGTATTGAACGCAGTGACAGTGGATTAGTCATACTATAAGCTGAAAAGGATGTAAAGATAGTTTTAGTTAATATACGGTTATGTAGTTAAAAGCAAATTATTAAAGACTTGAGATAATTTGCCCCTCCCACTATTTTATCTAAGTCAATGACCCTTCCTTTTGACTTAGGGTTAATCTACTTTAGATTTTACCTTAGTGTGTTTAAGAGTTCGATTATTTATTTTAATCTCCGTCTGATACCGCAAGATTAATTTAAATAATGGGTTGATCTTTATCAACAGTATCTCATACCCTCTCTTAACATTAGGTTGACAACTCTTTGTCACTTAGTGGTGCATCTCATGCAACCAACCTAGCACCATTACCCTAAGCACATAAGCCCGGCTATGCCTGCAACTTATGTCTTAGTTAAGCATTAAACCAGCACCCTAAGTGTCTTACACTTCAAACACTACTCTAGCTCAACGAAACAGTGGGTCCCAACTGAGTTGTTCAGCACCACTATGTAGAAGAGTTTTGAGTAGCATTGGTGGTGGGAGGTAATCATATGCTTAATTATTTATTCCTTTTAAAGGTTCCTTTTATTTTAGGGTTAATTAGGTCCCATCAAAAGCATATTGTAAGTTATCATGCTAGTCGTTACCTATGCCAAACATTTATCGGTTTACACTAGTCGCTATTGGACAAACATAATAACCATACAAAACGCGGTTTGCCCAATTCATGCATACTAGACGTTCTAATCATACATGCATATAAACAGTTTATATTGAGATAGCCATGGTGCTCGCGCTTTTGTCCTTTTTGCTTCTTTAAGCAACGGCCGCTTATCGTCTATACGCCACTAGCCTATTTCTCTAATTACACATAATTAAAGAAACTCCAAAACATCTTTTGAGGGACAAAATTACAAAATTTAAATTACAAATACACTTGTAAATTAAAGGGCGCGATTACACATTAATTTAAAATTCAAAAATTCAAATCCGGGCACCATGACCATCCCCTTCCTGTTTGTACCTGAAAAGTTCAAAACTTGCAAACACAAACATTATATTATCACATAATATTTTCACATATATTTTGACATTTAACATTTAAACATCAAAATAACATCAAGATTCATAATCTTAAATTTCTCATTGGCCGAATTTAAAAACAATTTTAATTCAAATTTTGTTAATTCTTTCTCAAAGAAAACAAAATTAAACCATGCATGTAGCCATCAACTCCTTCATGGGCGAATCATCTAGGTGACTATATGATAAATTTTGTCACAATATTTCATGCATATAAACATGACACAATTCATGGAGAAATATAAGAAATCATTCAAGGTACTCTTAGTACCCTCCATGGCCGAATCTACCCTTTCAAAAATGGTGTTCCTTTTAAAACTTTCATAAAGAAAAAGAAACTAAACCATGATGCATAATGTTTTATGAACACAGAATCAAATTTACATGTTCATAAAAACAAAAACTTTAACACTTTAAAGGATTTGTGATTCAAAATCCATATGCAGAATTTAAACTTTAACCCTTTAAAGATTTTGACCGTGAAAAACCCCTTTCACAAACAAGGTACCATCACCCGCCGATGGTAAAGCAACCGGGCTCTGATACCACTTGAAAGTAAACTGGCCTTTGAAGGCCGATGCATGTAAGGTGTAAAAATAAAATCTTTACTGCGGAAACATACATGCATACATAGGTTCATGCTTTAAGACAACATGATGTTACCTTGTTTTGGCCTGATCAGTCAGGGAGATCAGATGTCAGGCTTGAAGGGTTCAAACCCTCTAATGGTGATCCACACCACCGTTCGTCAATGATGCAAGAGCTCCTTCTTGAAAGCCACCAGATGAACACCACAGTGAGGCTTGCTATGCGCACAAGTGGTGAAGGTGGAGGCTAGGTATTCTGTTTGGAGAGGTGTAGTGAACTACCCTACAGAATGGTGCATAAGATGAAGGAGAGTAGGCTAGGTTTTCTAACAAAACCCTAAGGTGAGGAACAAGTGTTATATGCGCATGTGGAACCAATGCACTCCACGAAAAGAACATAAAGGTTCAACGATTTTGATGATAACAAACAAGCATGGAAAGAAAGTCTCATCGTGCAACTATCAAAAAGGAGTCCAAACAAGATCAAGACTCAAGCTTCAAGAGAAGTCTCTAAGTCTAAACTCAAAATAATATATAGGACTTAGGATTATTTGTAAGATGATTCCTTACATGAACGAAGCTCATAGTATTTTTTAAAGTACATGCATTAAATCATCAATCAACATTGAAATACATTTCTAAACATGAAAATATACTTTCAATATTCATAAACTGTTAAACATGATTTTGAAACTATCCTTAAATCAAGAGAAAACCATGAAAGAGTATAAACCAACCTGCTGACAGGTTGGTAATCGATTACCCAACTATGGTAATCGATTACCCTTCATGGTAATCGATTACCCAACCTATGGTAATCGATTACCCACTGTACAGAGACAAAAATAACGGCTATAAAACAGCTAGTTTGCGAAAATGGATAAGAAATAGACCTTAGGGGCCCTCTATAAATAGAGGCTACTGTTCCCATTGATGGGACACACCTCTTGATCATTATTGCTCATTAATTCTCATCCTATTTGCATTATTCTTGTCTTCATATCATAAAATCTCTTTGAGCTTTATTCTTGTAAGAGTGTCATATACCATTATTCTTCAACTTGTATTATCTGTACTTTGAGAGTACTTAGCCATTGTTAAACACCTTCATTTGATTTATTGATTAGTTAGGGGAGTGAACCCTATACACTTGAAAGGTCACCAAATTCCTAAGAAAATTTGGAGTGAAAAGTTGTAAGGCATCAAGAGCCCGAATTCTTGAAAAGGTGTAGTGGTTTGTCAAGCACCCTCAAGCTTGATAGTGAGTGAAAAGATTTGATCGAGCTGCTTCAGTCTGGACGTAGGTCACAGTGGTGGTGACCGAACCAGGATACATCTAGTTTGCAATTTCTCTAACTCTGATCTCTTTATTTACATACTGAAATTGCCTTTTTAGATTGTCTGTGCATACTAGCTTGTTTACTTTGCTATTCCTTTTCTTGCTCCTACGCTTAGATTATTTTCTATTAAATCACTTTATTGAAGAAATAGTCTTTAAAACATCAAAGGAGATACTTTGCGAAAAGTTTTTGTTAAACTCAATTCACCCCCCCTCTTGAGTATTGAAGCCACCTGTCCAACAAGTGGTATCAGAGCTTGAACTCTTGTGTAAAGAGCTTAACCGCTTCAAGAGAAGGGATGACTTCTTTGAACCATGATATGCCCCTTGAGGGATCCTCTAGTACTAGACCTCTATTTCTCAATGGCGTCGATTATTCTTATTGGAAGAGTCGAATGAAAATATTTCTTCAATCTAATGATTTAAGAGTATGGAGTATAGTTGAAAAAGGATATACACTACCTACTAAGAAAAATGAGAAAAATGAAGATGTTCCTAAAGATATAGATGATTACAGTGATGATGAAATCAAGAAAGGAAATTGGAATGCTAGAGCTCAAAATTTGATCACAAATGCCTTAGGACGTGATGAATACTTTCGTGTTTCAAACTGTAAGAATGCTAAGGAAATGTGGGATATTCTTCAAATAACCCACGAAGGAACTAGTGATGTTAAGTTTACAAAACTAAACGCACTCACTAGAGAATTTGAAATGTTTGAGATTCATGAAAATGAAAGTATTCAAAGTATGCAAAGAAGATTCACACATCTTATCACCCATTTAAATGCTTTAGATAAATCTTTTACTAACCTTGAGTTGATGAGAGAAGTGTGCACAATAGAGAATGGCAACCCAAGTTGACGGCCATTACGGAATCAAAGGATCTAAAATCCATGGATCTTGCAACCCTGTTCGGCAAGCTTCAAGAGTATGAAATGGAGCTAACCAGAATAAGCTTAAAGGAACAAGCCATCAAAAAAAGTAAGGGAATTGCCTTGAAAGCCTCAACACCAAGCAAAGAAAAGGATGAGGAAAAAGAAGATGGAGATTCCGAAAATGGTCTTGATGAAGATGAAATGAGTCTCTTCGTAAAGAAGTATGGAAAATTCTTTAAGAAGAATTTTACAAAGAAATCATCATTTCCTCCTAGAAGAAGATCTAAAGATGAAGGATCTTCCCAACTCACTGTCACTTGCTTTGAATGTGGAAAAGTCGGTCACTACAAATCAGATTGCCCAAATGCTCAAAAGAAAGATAAAAATGAAAAGAAGCAAGGCAAGGATAGAAGGAGCTTCAAGAAAGCTTATCTTGTTTGGGATGATGAATCCAGTTCCTCCGATGATGACTCCAAGGAAGAAGCAAACCTATGCTTCATGCAAGACGGAAGGCCATCGGAAAAACTAAGTAAAGAAACCCAACATATATGTCTAATGGCAAATGAGGACAAAAATGAGTCCGAAACCGAGGTAAACTCTTCTTGCTCTACTATTTCTCCTTCATATGATGAGTTGTCTGACATGTTTGAAGAAATGCATAATGAAACACTAAAACATGTTAAAAATCTTAGAGCATCAAGAAAAACTATTAGTTGTTTGGAAAAATAAGTTGCATCCTTAGAAAATGAAATTAAAGAATTAAAGGATGAAAATGAAACTCTCAAATTACTTGATGCTAGCATTGGTTGCATCAAATGCCTATCTTCAAATGATCATGCATCTTCATCATCATGTACATCATGTAAAGACCTAAGAAATGAAATTGATGATTTAAATGGAATTCTAAGCAAATTCACATGTGGAAGAGATAACTTAAATGTGTTGCTTGGTAAACAAAGATGCATGTTTAACAAATCCGGTTTAGGCTTTGACACTAGCACACAAGAAAAATCTTTTAAAAACTTTTTCATTTCTCCATCTTACATGACAAGTAGCCCATTCATTAAATGCTTTCATTGTGGTGGAAAAGGACATAGTGCCTCCACATGTAAAGTTAGAAGGAATGGTATTATAAGGCAAAAGAAAGTATGGGTTCCTAAGGGAACTAAGCCCAAGACTAACACACAAGGACCCAACATGATGTGGGTACCAAAGATTAAATCTTGACTTTGTGATGTAGGTTTGTTTGAAAGCTAAGAGCTCCAAGTGGTACTTGGACAGTGGGTGTTCAAGTCACATGACGGGAGATGTAACTAAATTTCAATCATTCACAAAGAAAGAGCATGGACATGTGTCGTATGGTGATAACAACAAAGGAAAGATACTCGGCATTGGAAAAGTTGGTAATTCCTTCTCTATCTCTATAGAAAATGTTTTACTCGTCGAGGGCCTTAGACACAACTTGCTTAGCATTAGTCAATTATGTGATAAAAATTATAGAGTTATTTTTGACTCAACCTCTTGTAAAATCGAAAGTATAATTGATGGGCAAGTTAAGTTTATTGGTCATAGAGTGGATAATATTTATATGATAGACTTAGATGGTATGCCTTCAAATGACGATAAATGTTTGATTAGTAAGGAAGATGACTCTTGGTTATGGCATAGAAGAATAGCACACATTGGCATGGGTCAATTAAGTAAATTGATATCCTTAGACTTAGTAATTGGCTTACCAAAGCTCAAATTTGAAAAAGATAAAGTTTGTGACGCTTGTCAAATGGGAAAACAAGTAAAGGCTTCTTTCAAATCAAAAAATATTGTTTCTACCACAAAGCCTTTACAACTTTTACATATGGATCTTTTTGGACCAACTAGAACTATGAGCTTTGGTGGCAATTACTATGCTTTGGTCATTGTGGACGATTACTCTCGCTATACTTGGACTTTA